>PVLA01008151.1:0-31295 GCA_004027455.1 Hydrochoerus hydrochaeris
CCTCAAGTAGACACAAATGAAAGAATGGAGGAACCCAGAGAAAGGAGAGAAGCCTTTGATGAAGAATATAAACAAAATCTAGAATACATGAAACAGATCCAAAGAGAATATCAGGAAATTAAAAACTCCATTGAAAGCTGGCAAAACCTTTTAACAGAAACTAAAGACAAACTTTCAAAACTTGAAGATAGATTTGCAACATATGATCACAAAAGGAAGGATCTCTTAAAAATAACAAGGACCCAGGAAGCAACAATGCAAAGACTAGAAGATGACAAGAGGATTTATAACCTACAAATAAAATATGTGAGTGAAGATGCAGTGGCAAATACAAATGAAATAAAAAGTCTATTCACAGAAATAATTAAGGAAAACTTCCCAAACATAGGCAACGGAAGTGAAGTTCAGATAAACAAGGCATACAAAACTCCAGCCAGCTACAACCAAAACAGATCTACACCCAGACATATAATAATCAGGATCCCAGAAATCCATCACAAGAACAGAATATTAAAAGTGGTCAGAGAAAACAAACAGATTACCTATAAAGGAAAACTCATCAAAATCACGGTGGATTTCTCAATGCAAACTATCAAATCAAGAAGAGCTTGGAATGAAATATTCCAAGCCCTGAAAGAAAATAACCTCCAACCCAGAATGATGTACCCTGCAAAACTGTCTCTCAGAATTAATGGAGAGACAAGATATTTCCACAACAAAGAGGAACTGGTGGAGTTTGTGACCACCAATCCAACCCTGCAAAGAATACTGAAGGACATTCTAGAGAGAGAGAGAGAGAGAGAGAGAGAGAAGAAAATCACCAGGGTTCCAGAAGCAATGGCAGGAAGGCCTCAAAGAAAGGGGCAGACAGTGGAATGAAGGAGAAAAGTAAACAAACAACAATGACAGAAAAACAGCATAGCAGAGATAAGACAGAAAAGATTGGTTATATCGCTGTTTTATCTTGACTGATTTTATTTGAGTCTGGTATGCTTGAGAGTATCAAGTCTGAGAGTAGAGGCAACTACTCTACAGATGATAAGATTTAATAGGATACCCATTCTGGTTTGATTATTAACTGCCTTTGAAGTCCTATAATGTCTCCAATGTTTAGTTTTTATTAATACTGTAAAGAATGCTAAGTTTAATTATACTATGTTTGATGATATAGACAATTTTATTGAAAACAATAAGAGACATCATAGTAACTACTGTAGATCACCTAGTATTGTGGTTTTATATGTCCTTTTCATTTTGTGTTTCTCTAGGAATTTGTATTGTTGACTTGTTTTGATTTTTTTCTCCTTCTACTACAGAAAGGCTAGGTATACATGTAGAGACTTATACATGTGTAGAAGTTCTAAGTAGTTTACGAGAATGGATTATAGTTATTGTAAAGAAAAAAAGAGAGAAAAAAGTATTCTAAAGGATATAACTGCATGTAAGTTTGAGTGTGTGGGATTGATAATCATGTTGCTAAGTTTTTGTTGAATGGATGAATAAAACTGATTGAAGTCTCACTGTTTGGTTGTCTATTATGTAGCCTTTACTTTTGTAACTTGAACAACTACTTGTAAGAGGAAAGTATGTAAGTATCAACTAGTGATTTCTTATTGGTTACTATTTTTGTTTTGTTTTGTCTTTGAAATTTTGTATTATTTCTACCCTCTTTCTGTTTCAATTTTTTTTCTTTAAATAAAAAAAAATTCATCAATAGATCAACCCACTGATGGAGTTAGAGTCCTTATGATCCAACCACTTCCTGAAAGCCCCACCTCTGAACACGTAAGACTTTTGGAGGAGACCTTTGAGACCTAAACCATAACACTTCTCCTCTGAGCCCAATCCCATGAGACTGGCACATCTATACTGCCTTCCTGCACTTTGGGAAGAAGACTGGGTTAGCTTGTCCTGGAAAAAGGGAGATCATGTGAAGCAGAGTTAAATGCCCTGGTACTCATCACTGTCAAGACTGTCACATATGAGCCAAAAGGCAGTCAGCTGCTGAATAATTGATATGAGTGGCCCCCAACCAAGAAGGCAATAACTGCTGAGCTAAGTCCAGTCAAGATCTGTGGAATTGCCCAGCCAAGTCAACATAGGTGTTTATTATTTTATATCACTGAGGATCTATGGTTGGTTGTTACATGGCATGCTTAGAGCTATGGACAACTGAAATATTAACTAATAAGAACATGTTAAGCGCTCCTGGAAGTTTGTAGTGAGTCTGCCTTTGGATGGAAGAGGAAAAATTCTGTCTTGTTTGCAAGAAAATCTAGAACTTCATTTACTTACAGAATGGCTGGGTCAAGTTCCATGGCTAAGGCTTAATGAGCATGTGAGTTATGCTTTTTGTCTGAAAAGTCTACTCCTCTCATTTGAGGGCAGTTAAATCTCTGAGGCCCAAATTTCCAAACTGGAGTACAAATAACCAAAGATGACTAACTGGTACTAGGGGTCAGGCAAGCTGTATGGCAAGGATAATGCTTTGTGCTAAAAAGTGAACTGTTTTGAGGGACAGAAGTAAAATGGCTTTTGATTTCAATATTTTAAAAAGTGTCTTATAAAACAGAATGTAAAATTCAAATTATTTTCATGATAAAGCTTGATCATCCATTTATCCCTTCTCATTGTGGGCTGAATGTTTCTCAAAACTTATACATTGAAGTTCAAACCCCCATTGAGAGGGCATTTGGAGGTGGGATCTTTGGAAGGAGATAATCTCATGAGGATAGGGCCCTCCCATGGGATTAGTGCCCTAATAAGAAGACACCACAGTTCACTGTTCTCTCTCCTTTTCTTTCCCTGCCTCTCTTCCTCATCCCCTTCCCTATTCCTTCCTTTCTGCCTCTCTCCCATGTGAAGACAAAGCACGAAGATGCCCTTCAACAAGTCTGGAAGAAGCACCCCCTGAATCTCACCATATTGGCATCCTGATCTCAAACTTGAAGTCCTCAAAATCTAAGAAGTAAATTTTTGTGGTTCAGATCACCCGGTTTAGCATTTTGTTAGTATTGGTTTGAGATAACTAATGCATTCCAGAATTCACTCTCCTCTGACATCGGATTAAAAGCTTTTGAAAAGTTTTATGAAAGATATTGTAGGCAGCTATTTCCAAGTTTTTAAATCTGTGTGTACTCTTCTCCCACCATCAAAACTTACTGTGTTCCTTGCAATATCAAAATACCATTTTAAAGATTTTTAGACATAGTCTATAGTTAGTGATTATCAAATTTTACAGATTGGGGTGCAGCTAGTTTTAAATTCCTAATCATATGTCATACATGCCTTAGTAATTATTATCTAGTTTGTATGGTCTTTTATTCTCAATGAGGAAAAAACAGACAATCACTCTTCTAATGAGAAAACTGATGTCCACACTTAAGACAGTAGGGATGCTGGACCCAGGTAACTATCTGATCCTGTGTTCTGTTGATTTGTTTCTCTTTACCAGCCTATTATTGCACTGTGCAGGGGACCAGATTTGGTTGTTCTGCCATTCTCTCAGTTGTTGATGATCTTAGTTACATTGAGTAGTGTATCCTCATGAGGTAACTTGTGTTCCTCCAATATTCCTATGTTGAAGAGCCAAGCCCCAGTACCTCATAATGAAACTCTATTTGGAAATAGGGAATTTAAAAGATGCAATTAAGGTTAAATGAGGCCATCAGTGCAGGGCCTAACCCAATCCAACTGGTGTCCTCATAAGAAGAGGAAATGTGGGCACACAAAGACATATTAGGAATTCACACATAGAGGAAAGATTGTGTGAGGACACAGGGCACCATTGCAATGCGAGGAGAGAGGCCTCAGAGAAACCAGTTCTTCTACCACCTTGATTTTGGACTCAGTCTCTAAATATGAATGAAATTTTGTTCTCCTGTAAAGTCTCAGGCAGTTTGTTGTGGCAGTGCAAGTGAACAGATACAGCACCTTAGGAAGTCAACTTTATTTCTTCATGCTTCTATATGTCTTGGTTTTCTTTGGTGCTAAAGAACAGGAAAATATATCTCATTTTTCACTAACAGCTGTCTCTTGGTTCTCTATCTTCAATTCATAGTCTCCAATATAACCCAGTACAACCCAATTGTTTGTAATCATTTTACTTACTAACACTGGTAGCTATTATTAGGTGGTGGATCATTTGTTCCCATAGTTATGATAGAGAGTGCTGAAGACCTTAGTACAAGTTACTTCTCTCTCCCCAACCCTATACATGTGTGTGAGTGTGTGAGTGTGTATGTGTGTGCATATGTGTACTCTGTGTCAACTTGAGAAGTCTCAAAGCTTAACTAATTCAACAGCTCTTCATTCTGGGATGTAAAGGAAATGCAGTTACCTCCTTAGGATGTCCATTATGTCAACTTGAGGTCAGAAGTTTAACTAAGTGATTCAGCTGGGGACCAAGGACCTTATTTTGTAGATATCCTCAGCCTGAGCAAGAGGATGTCACAGAGATGGCGTGAGTGCTACACCCCATCTGAAGGGTGTAGGCTGCTTACACTATTAGGAAGGAAAAGAGCCTAGCTTTCCCCTCTTTTGCTGTTGTTGCTTTTCTGTCTTCTGCCACCTTGAACTGTTGCTCAGTGCCATGCCACACTGCCTTGGAGCTAGCTGATTATGAACTGAAACCTCCACAGACTGTGGGCTAAATAAAACCTTTTTTCTTTAATTTTTGGAGTCAGTTATTTTGTTCCAGCAACAAGAGAAAAGTAACCAAGAGAGTATATGTGTGTGTATGTGTTCACAGAGTTTTAGTAGCATTGATTTAGGGTCAGGAAAACAATTATGTTAGCATGGTCAAAATGCTAGGTAGTAAGTGAGGAAAGAAGAAGTAGGGAAAGCCTTATCAGAGAGATAGCTGGGACAGGAGTGGGTAGTACAAAGGCTCACAGCCCCACTCTCCTACTGGTGATCCACAGGTAGAAAGTCTGAAAAATTGACTTGGAAGGTGGTGGAAAAAGGGAGCAAGGAAAGAAAACCATGTGAGAATTACTCTCAGGGGACAGGGACAGGGCTAATGGCATTTCATCTCAGGGTGCTAGCCTCATGATACATTGTTTTTAGTATACATATTCCTCCATGCAATACTTGGGACATACTTCTACTAATGTTATTTGTTTATTTTAAATTCAAATATAACTGGGAATCTTAAATTTTACCTGGCAATCTTACCCAAGAGATAGTTCTGCTTGGAACCAGACAGATACTCATATCATGCTATTTTTAGAAGTCAAGTCTTTCACTCTCCCTCAAATTAAAGTTCCAAGTCCTTGACATGGTTCATCCCCCAATCTCACCTTATACCACCATGTCTTGTGCATGTATTCAAAAGTCAACTCCTTGGAAAGTCTTTCCCTGGTGACTCTGCCTAAAACAGCTCACTCTCTCTAAAAATGTCCTTCCTCATGACTCCTGACATATGATGTATATCTGTGCTATTATACAATCAGACTCCTAGGCAGATGCTGGATTATGGGGTTCCCACTGATGCAGGTCCCAATTGACCATACATCCCAAAAGGTGAATTGAGGAGAATGGTATTGAAGACAGTGGGGCTCAGGCTGGCCACACTGGGGTGAAAGCCAGCAAGGTATGTGAGTTTACATAGCAAGGGTTGGAGGCTTGCGGAGCCAGTAATTGTAATCAAGCCGTAATCTGGGCGATTGGTATCTCAGGATGGGTCTGGTGGGCTGTTTCCTTAATAAGAAAGTTACTACTGTCTAGGTAATAGTCTTAACTTATCTGACAGACCTGTTGTCCCTAGAATCTAAAGTGACTATAGGAGAAAATGACTCAGAGAATATGTCTACATGCAGCATTTGACAGGAAATGTGAGTCAAATTTTTTTTGTTGGGTGGTTTTGATTTTTTGAGACAGGGTCTCACTCTGTAGTCTAGGCTGGCTTTGAACTTGTAGCAATCCTTCTGCCTCAGCCTCCCTAGTGTTGGGATTGTAGGTGTGCACCACCATGTCATGTGACAGACATGTCTGGTGACAGACCATGTCATGTGACAAACATGATGAAGGCAGAGCTGCCAAGCTTCTATGCTTTTAGTTGTACAATAGGCATTTGGGAGCACAACGTAAGGGTCAGTGCTTTGTAACAGAAGCAGTCTCCAAGTCCTTATGATAATTAGATACCTTATTTATTAGAATGTCAGCTCTGCCTGTTGAGAGTCTGCATTCATTGTTTTTCTTTCTGCATCCTCAGCTCTTGAAACTCTACCTGATGTGGGGTAGGCATTTGACAAGGATCTTTGGAAAGGAAAAGTGAACTCAGATATTATAAATCAATATATAGCAAAACTTAGTATACACATTGGTGTCAACTTGAAATTAGTAACCTGGATCTTCTTATCAATTTTAAGTGAATTAATTTAAAATAATTTTCAAAATTATTAACACCTCTTGCATCCTTAGAGAATCAACAAAAACTGGAATTAAGAAACTTAGCTAAAGAAATTAAAAGGAAGTTTGAACAGTACAGGTTATTCACCCCCTCTTTGTTCATAGCACATAAAAATTTCTTAAGTCTGTTTGCATTTAAAAAAAATTTGCTTGCTCCTTCAATATGTTAATTTTGTTCCAACTCTATGTTTTATAATAGTTTCTCACATTTCCATGATTTGGGGTAAATATAAGAAATATATTTCCATATGGATAACTCAAAGTTTATTTTCTTTCCTTATCTATTCCAATTTTTCTAAGTTTATTTATTTTTTAGTGAACTTCATTTTTTTTCTTCTCCAAGGTGAGAAAACATTTCATTTTAACTTTTGTCAGTTAGACAAAATACATAAAATTAGCTGTAAGATTCCAGTGGGACATGAAAATATAAGAAAAATTAAAATCTATAATTTGCAAAGCAACAGTAACTGTCCTCGTTAAATGAAAGAGGAAATTGAAAGCCCAGTTAAAGCAAAATTTAACAGAGAGTCCTTTGGGTAATGCACTGCCAGAGAGCCTATGGAACTGAAATCAAGATGAATCTTCATCTTGCAGGAAGTCTGATCCCATCCATTTTGCATTCTTGTCTTGGAGCAATTGACTGTAACCTTCAAAATATAATGAACGAATTGTGTTGCATCGCATGGGGTGTGGGAGTGGAGGGAGGTGGGAAGGTTTAGGGGAAATGTCAGGCTCCAGTGGGAACTAAGGCCCTGTGATTGCATTCATTTGCTTCACACAGCTGAGGACAGCAGCTGAATGGAACTGGGACACTGAAAGAAATGGAGATGATATATTTTTTCTTAATTAAATGCTTCTTGTGTTTTCTTTTCTGGCCTTGACTGGTATTTTTTTTTTCCTCTACTTGTATCAAAGCAGCATGACATGCTCAATGAGGGGAAATATGGAGTTTCTTATGGTTGGAATGGAAATATTTACTGGCAGCAGACAGGACTGTGTTTCTCAGAGGGGGAAGGCTGCATTTGTCAAAAATGTGCTTGGATGTGGCCTTCCTTGAAGAAAACATTTATTTACTGTTAATTAGCCCTAAATACAGTAGAGCAGAGGAAAGGTCTTGTTTTAAAACCATCATTTGCTCTTTCAAATCTGACTGCAATAGAAAAGAATGACTGACAGTGATTAAAAAGGCAGTTGATGATTAGCAATCATCATCAATAATAAAATCTGACGATAGGAACAACATGTATTTTATGTACCCATAAGCACAGATTTAGTGCAAGTGAGCACACATAATAGGACTTGTGGCATGAGCTGAATTGCTCTGAATTTAATTTAGAACAACATAAAAGATATAATATCAGCTGCAGGGCACCAGCCCCAATTTCAGCTTGGAGGAAGCATTTATTATGAGAACTAAAGCAATTTCTGCCGTTTGTGTTACATCGTTTTTATTCAGGAAAAGGCTCATAAATACCTATGATTCTCAGAAGGTGATCTTACCTTTCCAGAGTATCAGACAACCCATTGTCCCAGTTGCCTTGTGGCTCTTTTGACCACCTCTCTCTCTTTGTCTCTCTTTCTCTGTCTCTGTCTCTCTGTCTCTCTGTGTCTCTCTCTGTCTTTCTCTGTCTCTGTCTCTCTCTGGCTCTCTCTGTCTCTCTGTCTCTCTCTCTCTCTCTCTCTCTCTCTCTCTGTCTCACACACACACTTCAATGGTTAATTAAATTTCTTTTTATTATTTCCTGTCTGTCAACCTAATGTAAGTGAATAATTTGGGGCCTTCTTCATCTGTAGCTACTTTGGGAAACTATTAAGGAAGTGATTTACTTTCAGTGGAGGTGGAAAAGACTCGGTGATGGCACCCACCTTGCTACTGCTTCCTCCCTGACTTTCCAGAACCATACTTGGTGGTGTAGTCAAAGAATTCTCCTTGTCACTTGCATTCCAGGGCCTTGCACCTGGACCGAGGTCAGCATTGTAGTTTGTTTGCTTTTTTTGTTTTTTGTTTGTTTGTTTGAGACAAGGTCTCACTGTGCAGATCAGGCTGGCCTTGGACTCACTTTGTAGCCCAGACTGGCCTTGAACTTGCAGCAATCTTCCTGCCTTTGCCTATCAAGTGCTGGGATTACAGGTGGTTTACTTTTGTAGCTTTTTCAAATAATGTACTTTTTCACCTCCCTAGTCCCCAAGGTCACATTTCCAAGTTGCCAGAAGTTTCTCTGATCACTGCCTCATGTTAGGACAGTTATCCCTCCCCTAACCTTCTGCCCTGGGCCACTAAACAGAGGAATTTCCTCTCCCTTTCAGTACCCAAAGGAAGCCACATTTCCTGTCCCAGGATGAGTGGCATCTCTTTCAATAGGAACAACCTCAACCCCTACCCTCACGCCACTGCCTCCAGCCATCTCATGAATACAAACCTTGCTCTCACAGTTTCTAATAATCTTGATACAATGGAAGTCAAAGAATCCACTATTATTTAAATCTGTCATTATTTAAATTAGATCTCTGTTCAGGAAGCCTGACCTCATTCCCCAAACCCTTCCTGCCTGGAAGAAGAGAGCAGAGTACCCTCTTTCTCTCCAACCCTGTGCTAGTCAGAGCCCCCCCAAAGCACCTTTCCCATGATACCCCAGGCACAGAGTCTCTCCTCTCACTGGGTGGGGTGGAGATCAGGATTTCACTAGGCCAAGTTTTAATACTCAGACAGGGCTTGTGAGGAATACTTGGGAGAGGTAAATAATTAAAAGGTAAAATTTCTTTCTTATAGATACTTTGCAAACATTGATAATTTCCATTTATAACTCTCAGTGTTTGCCTTGTGATCGTTCAAGGACAATGACAAAAGTGACCAGTGGAGTGTCTTAGCTAGAATAACCAAAAACCTTAACTCTCCAATGTGAAAAATTTTATCATCATAATTGCTTTTTTTTTTTAAACTTTAGTCTTTGCTACTTGCCACTTTAAATCCCTACCCCCAGGAAGTGTAGGTGGAGGTTTGAGTTAGATCAGCAACCCAATGCAAAACATAACCGCAGGCCATGCTTCCCCAAGAACTCGCAGGGAGACAAAGAAAATACAATTGCTATTTTGTACAACAGTTTCCATAAGTCTCTCTTAGCTCTGGGGAAATGAGAAAGATGTTTTGTGAAGTTCATACTGATTAAACCAAATGTGGTCAAAGGAAATCTTATGCCTCCTCCATCTTTCTGTGTCCAATCTCTAGTGTGTAAGAGAGTCGCAAATGGCCTAACATACACAACAAAATAATTTCAGGAATTGAGATATCTGAAAAAACCCATTGGAGACTTTACAAGTAGAAATACAGAAATCCAGAGGGAAGCCGAGTCAGCAGAGGAAGGGCTGCTTGGCAGTTACTAATGGGAGAAATTTATGGAACTCAGCTACCTGGTCTCAGCCATAGGGTAGTTGGCAGGGTAAGACCCCAGAGGACTTCTCTAGGTTGTAGCCAAAATAGATCTGGCTGCTTGTTCCAATAAAAGAAGTTGGCTAAACTTCCAGAGCTCTCTGTATTGGCTCCAAGATGGTCAGTTCCTGAATGTTCAAAATGATATGGAGAAATGAGCTCTATATGAGAAGGTTTATCCTAACACAATACCTCCTCTTGCCCTTTGCTAGGTGAACCTCTTGATGTTTCTTCTTTATTTATTCAACAAAGGTTACTTGTGTGCTTACTCTTCCCAGGCATTCTTTTAGACACCAGAGATGGACTAGGAACTAAAGAAGACCTAAGGAGTCCAGTACAGCTTGCATTTTAGATGGAAGAGACAACAATAGAGAAATAAACATGTAGTAGATCATATGCTAGTCACTGTGATGGACGATAAACAAAGCAAGGGGATCTGGAGGGAACAGAGATGAGAGAAGGGGTTAGAAATACCTGTAAGATAATATTAAGTGTGTCTACAGAATGTGTCTCACCTCCATGCTGTTTCAGAGAAGGAAGGAGCTTAGAAACTCCTTGATAATAATAAGCAATACAGACCTCTTAGTATGTGTCAAATACTGTCCTAAACATTCCGTATGAATTTTCTCATCAACACAATAGCACATAATAAGAGGTGTCCAGAGAAGTCAGGTGATTTTCTGCAGATCACACAGATGAGTTCTGGATTGGAGTGTGTACACGGAGTGACTACTAGAACAGCTGTCTTTCACTGGGTGACTGATGCAGACATGGTACAAGACACCTTGCATTTGCTAAATAGAGAGGCTCATAAGGGAACTTGTATCACACATTCACCACTGCCCAGAGCTTTCTTTGATTCTGATGAAATTCCCCCTGTAATTTGGAGTTTGCCAAAGGTTAGGAAACAAGACTGCTCGGTCCACCAAAACACAGCCCTGTCACAGTCTGCATCAATAAAACGTCAGTATCTTTTTTTAATCTCTCCAGCTCCATCTTTTCTCAGTGTCCTTGCTCATATCAGTCCGCTGCACTGGCCTCCTTGTGGCTCTTTGAATATCCCAAGCAGACTTCAGCCTCAGGGCCCTTGAACTTACTGCTTTCTCTGACCAGAACAGTTGTCCTCAGATACCTACCACACTGTTCCTTCCCATCATTTAGTTGTTTGCTCATCTTAAAGGGAGAGAGTCCCCTAGTGACATGGGGAAAACATCACAAGATCCTGGGCTGCCCCTTCACTTGCTATTGCCCTTACTTGGGCTTCATTTGTCAGCACAGCTCTTGTCACCTCCTGACACATTTTGTCATCATAGCTCTTGTCACCTCCTGACACATTTTGTATAAGTTTTATTGTCCATCTTTTCTTATTCTACTATGCTTTGTTTACCTCTGTTTCTCTAGCAACTAGAATGATTCTATATTCATGTACATGATAGATTTTCAATAAACGCTTTTTAATAAATTATGAAATCTCAGAAATGTACCTTATTAATAGGATGTGTGAATCTTGAGGAATACTGTCAGTTTAGTGGAGAAAAATGTGTAATACTTCCATATCCATCATACTTCCCTAGATAAGGTAATGTTTTTTAATAGTATAACAATTTCTTCAAGACAAATAAAATAGGGACCAATTTCTCTGGTGCTTGCCACCAGAGAATCACTGCAAAGTGACAGTCGGTGGCATTCAGAAACAGAGCATTTTCACCCCAATATAGTCCTGGATACTTTTTTTGAAATGACACTGATGGAAGAATGAAATTCATTTTTAGATGAATGTCTAAGGCTCAAAGTTGATAGGAAAATCTTGGGTTACCTTTTTGGACTTGATAATTTGTGGGGGTGAGTGAGTTGAGACAGGGTCTCACTATGCAGTTCAGGCTGGCCTTGAACTCACCATGTAGCCCAGGGTAGCCTTGAACTCATGGAGATCCTCCCACCTCAGTCTCCTAAAATGCTGGGATTACAGGCATGCACCATTATGCCCAGATTCACAGATTTGATAAGTTTTTAAAGCCTATCAGATATCCAAATGAAGTTGTGGAAGGTTGTATTAAAGCTGTTGAACTGGAATGTATTTGATGCTAAAGCCCTATGACAGGATGAAGCTCTGTAAGGAAGCCTTGATATTCAGCTTGCAAAAGTTAAATCATGAAATGACTGAGCTGGTCTTAGTGGTCTCTGTCTCTGTCTGTCTGCCTGCTTGCCTGTCTGTCTTTCCCTTTAATGCTCTTGAATCCAGCTACTCCATCATAAGAAATCCCAGGGCATATGGAGAGGTCACCTCATAGGTGTTTTGACTGAGTCATTAGCTTACAATGAGCAACATCTCTTCCAATCCTCAGGGTTGACTTTCCCAGAGAGGGCCTTAGACAAGGTAGGGTAGGGATAATCTCTCTTCTATTTCAATTCATGGCCACAGAATTATTGAGCATAATCAGTGGTAGTTTTACTTTTCTTGATTTTGGGACAATTGTGTATGCATGTATCTACTGGCATTTCTCTTTAAGAGCATGTTCCTTGGATTTTTGGGGTCAACATGTAAAAATATCTAACTATTCTAAAACTTCATACCAAAGAGTTCACAATGAAGAGACCACATAATACTTTGGAGAGATGCATGAAATGCCCCAGCTATTTGACTCTCCATGTATTTTCAGTCTTCCTAGTATCTACTGCCAGACATGGGAATGAACAAGCCCCTCATATGACTCAGTCTCCAGCCTCCAGCTACCTAGTTAGCTCTCTGGTCCTGCCCAGGGAGTGGATTTATAAGCAGGTATTGTTTTAAGCAAGAATACTTTGAAAAACAACATTAATGTCTAGTTACTTTTCTCTAGTTACTGAGACAAAATACTTGACATCCAAAGTTAAAGGAGGAAAGTTTTATTTAGCTCACAGTTCATAGAGGTCCATAATTAGCTGGCTCCAAAGTAGGGTATCATCACAGAAGAGAAACAGTTCATGATGGGCAGAAGGTCATGAAGAAACAAGGGAGAATACAAGCCTCTTTCTGTTCCTTATATTATATCCAGGCTACTGGGATTAAAGCAGTGCCAAACCAATCAGTGGATTGATTTAATACCCTTAATCCTAGCATGCTTAATCTTAATATTGCACCATGAATTCTAAAACTTCATACCAGAGAGTTCACAATGAAGAGACCACATGGACACCTCTGGAAAAGCCCCACCTGTGACTGCATAAGGCTTTGGGGGGCACCTAGACACAAACCATAACAATGAGATAATTGCAACATCAAATATATGTGGTGGTTAGTATAAATTATAGTAGCAGAAGAGTGAATGGAAAATGAGAAAATGGAAACAATATATACAGGACTCTTCTTGGAGGTGAAGCTGAACATGGAATTAGAGAACTGGAGGGATAGGAAGAAGAAGACACAGATGCAATCTTTTATTTATATGGATGGGAAATATTAGAATATCTTTTCAGGATGTTGAGAATAATTCTGTAGAAAGGTAAACAAAGCTGGATAGATCAAGTAAGAAAAGTCTTCAAGAAGTCATAAAAGCAGTTGTGAGATTGGTCTTTTCCTGCACTAGGAGAAAAGAGAAGGATCAACAATCTGGGTAGAGATAGGTTTGCAAATTTATTGGTGGGAAGATGAAACTTTCCATCTGTTTTAGTCTGCTGTAACAAAATACCATAGATCAGATGACTTCAACCAGGAAGATTTATTTTCTTACAGTTCTGGAGACTGGAAGTCCATGATCAAGCTCTCAGCGTGCCTGACATCCAGAGATTTCTTCCTAGGTTGAGGATGGCCAGCTGTCTTCTTGCTTCATTCTCAAACAATGAAAAGATAGTGTTCTGTGCCTCTTCCTCTTCTTATGAGACCACTATCCTCACTGAATTAGGGTCCTACTAACATGGGTGGGTCATTGCTTCCATTATAGCTCCAGGGAATAGCTTTAATTGGAAAGTAAGAGAAAATAAAGGGAATAGGGCAGAGCTCTGACAAAGATCAATGGAAAATAAGAAAAGGGCTTTAGTTTGAGGAACTGAAGTGGGAACATGTCCCAAGAGGTTAGTGACATCAACCCTCCAACAATGGACATGGGACATTATCTTAGTCCTGGTTTGGGGCAATTTGGCTTGCATAAGATGATTGTTCTTGCTTGGGAGACTGATTGCCTCATGGGATGGTCTGTGAGGCTGCTTTTCCTGGAATTCAGGTAATTACAGGTTGAAAGAGTCTGGACATGGAAGGAGGAGGGGTCTGGGAGCTGGATGCTATAAAGGTGATAATTGGATCTCCCTGTAAATCCTGAAAATTACTTTAGTTACTCTTATTTTGGTGCCCTCAGTCTTGAAGGAAGACAAGGTATGCTATGCAAATTTAGGACTAATTTAACTTTTTTTTTTTTGCCAACTTTTAGACAGATACTTCCTAAGTGGCCTGTGTGCCCATACGCAAAGTGGAATTTGACTAGGAGTTTTACAAAATGAAGATCAAGGTTTGTTTTGCTTTCCACTGCCTACTGGGCATCTGTATGCCCAAGTGAAGAGTCACAGTTTTAGCAAAAATTACTTTCAAGTGCCTGACTGCATCAGAAGAAAACATAAATCATGTTTTTAATAAGCAACAGGTTAAGGGCCCAAGAGTTCACTTTCTTATTTCCCTATGGTGGTCTCTGACTGTGTCACCACTCTTAGGACCTCATGTAAGATAAATTACCTCCTAAAGTAACCATCTCCATATAGTCACATTGTGGGTAACAATTTCAAATTGCAACTTTTGGGGGGGGAGAGAGCAAAATTGAGTTCATAGCATCATCCAAAAGTGTTTGGTGCTTAAAGAATGGGGCAGAGTTTAAAGAGAATGAGTTTTGGGGGGTGAATTAAAGAGAGAAGGAATTATTAAGAAGTGATGTGGTGTAAATGCTGGACAGTGTTGTATGCACAGGGGAGCTTGGCTAGCTTAGTTTTTCACTTTGCAATATAGAAAGCTAGTAGTGGGTAAAACCCAGTTTATGATTTTTCTTGGAACTTAACGGTGATTGTGAGATAATGGTTGTAATGACAGACTACACAACAGCCAGAGAAGAAAAGGTAAAAGTGACAAAATTCTGGAGGGAGAGGGGATTTATATTAGTGGTTGCAATGAGTCAATGGAAGTTCCAAGAGATCTAGAAAAATCTGGCCCTCAAGGTTGGATGGTAAAACAGATGGAAGAATGAATGGGGTTAGCTGAGGGGTGCTGGGTGTTGTATTGGACATCTCTGAGACTGAGTCCAGGGACTCTTGCTAGTAAAGAAAGTCTACTAAGAAATCTACTAATTGGCGTGGGTGACTGAGGGTGACCAACTGACCAGAGATAAGTAGAAACTGTTCATTCTATTTTGAGAGCAGATTGTATAACTTTATATACAATATGTAAGAAGAATGGATCAATAAAGTCCTGTGAGAAGTTCCTCTGGGGAATCTTCTTTACCAAGTGCTATAAAAAATGACTGCAGTGTTTCCTACATTAAGGTTGATTCTGATGTTAAATGTGTAAATAAATGCAAATCTGTTAGAAGTCTCTAAAATGGAACTAATACACCTGTAGCTGGCTCACATAATGATTTTTCCTTTGTTTTTTGGTATTTGGCCTCAGGAAGATTGCTGATCAGGACCCATGCTGTATTTTCTTCTACTTGCTAAGTTGTTGCTCATATGGTTTGGTGAATTTAGTGGAGACCAATAGGAAGCCTGCCATTGCTGAAACTGAACTGGGGTCTGAAGAGCCAACTGCAGCACTGAGCACATTTTCTCACTGAGTTTTTCTGCTGTTGTTTTGGAATCTTATTTTGGTGGGGTTGGAGGTCATGTATTTATAAATTGTATTGATATGTTCCCCCAGCATTTGGGAGATGAACTAAAATGCAGTTGCCTCATTGAAAGACCCTCTGTAACTGCTATACACTCATATGCACCTGCTGGTCAATACAACTGGAGAACTATGTCTCTTAGAATGTTTCTCAGAGAAACAGCGAGATGAGAAAGGCCAGTGTACCAAATGATATTTTGTAAAGATTATTTGTCTAAACCAAAGGTGAAAAAGAATGAGGGAGCTCATCTTTCCTTCTATTTCTTTTCTCCTCTCTTCATCCTATCCCACCCACAGAAAATTTTCCTCTCCAAACTTCTAAAATTGATGAAATGCCCAATCTCTAAAAGTTCTAGGTAGCCACTGAATTATATGTGATGTGATGTCCACTAGAATTATATGTGATGATGGTAATGGTCTATAACTGCTGTCCAGTATGGTGGCTACTAACCATATGTGTTCACTGATAAGTTGTGATAAATTTTTATTTTGTTCTAAGTTAAACTTAAAAAGGCACATATAGTTAATGGCTACTTTGTTAGATAATGCTGCTAATAATCGGTTCAGTTTATTGAGTACCTGCACAATGCAAAGGGAAATAACAGAGGATGCAAAAGAATTAGAACTTTTGTGCTGAAGGTACATCAGGCAGAATTTCTAAAATATACAAGCTTTCTGAAATAATTCAAAAAGAACTTAAACTCTAGCCATTAAAAAATGAAAAATCTGATTCTCATAGTTTAATGCAGGATCTAATCAAAAGGGATGTGTAGAGCCAGGCATGGTGGTGCATGCTTGTAATCCTAGCATTCAGAAGGCTGAGCAGGAGGAATGTTGTGAGTTCAAGACTAGCCTGGGCTACAAAGTGAGCTCAAAGCCAGCCTGAACTGCAGAGTTAGCACCTGTCTCAAAAAGACACACACACACACACACACAAAGGTGTGTATGTGTAATTTAACTAAGCCATATCAACTTTATTTGTGAAATAGGACACAATTATCATTATCAATATTGCTATAAATGCCCAAAAACTCCTAAAGTTTTATAGCATAATAAACAATCCCCCAAATTTCCATGGTTCCCTACAATATATATTAATTATTATCACCTACAAGTGCACAGATCAGCTACGGTGATTCTGTGTCCGCTGCAGGTTGGGCTCTGGTTGGCGACATGAATCTGACATTTTGGGACGAGTGGCTTCCTAGAAGCAACTCTTCTCACAGCAAATGTGTCAAGAGGCCAAGTTACACCACACAAGCACCGTGAAAGCTCTCTTTGTGCTACATGGACAGCATTCCATTGGCCAAAGCAAGGAACAACCTCCAGGTTACTGAGTTAGTAATTTGCACACCCCTTTCCTACAGTTAAGTCACATGGCAAAGGGGACGGATGTAGAGTAGTTTTTGACTGGAAGAGAATAAAGCATTTGGAGCAGTAAAACTATCAAATTCTTAGAACAACATGGGTTTGGTCAGGATATTTTCTCCAGGATTCAGTTAATCCTTTCATTCAGTTAGTAGATTCTTCCTCCTCTTCCTCCCTGTCCTAACTTCCTGAGTGGAATCAGTTCTCCCTGGTAACAGCAGAGAGCAGACTGAGTACCCCAGGTATCAAGTTGCCTCAGTTTTTAGTGCCCAAGCCAAATCCTGAAGGCACCAGACTGAGAGACCCAGCTTAGGGACACCTGGGATGTACTTTGATGCAGAAATACCAGCACAGAAAATGAGTGAGTCACTGTAGATTTGCCAGCACGCTAAGGTTATTGCCACGGACTATAACTATTCAAGGAACGGACATAACGAATTCCTATTATACAAAGCAGTTATTACCTTGCTGGTTTAAAGCAGCCTTTACAATCTCTAGCCCAAATCTGGCCCTTTACTCTGACATCATTCTTGGGCAGCTCCCCAGCCTCTCCCAGACTTCTCCCAAGGCAGAATAAGTAGACCATTTATTGCTCCTCTTTTTATTACTCTCTTTGTTTGCATGTGGGTTTTTTATTAACTCACTCATTCATTTATTCTTTCCACAAATATTGATCAAGCATTTACTCTGCCAAGCAATGTTTTAAGCTCTATGGATACTGCAGGGAAAACCATAGAAAAATGTGCTTGTCATTGTAGATTGTATATTCTGGTGTAGGAAAAACAAAAACACCAGAAGGGGAATTGAACAAATAAATACATAATGTAATTTTTTAAAAAAGATATACTGAGGTGTGATCTCTCTTCAAGAAAAGACCTGAATAAAGCAAGGGAATAAAGGAAATGCTAGAAAAGTATTCCAGACAAAAGGAGCATCCATGACTCAGAGATGTGTGAGGAACATTCAAGGAGCAATATGAAGAACACTGGCTAAAGTGTTACCCAGCTGTCTCCCCAGCGCTCAACAGCCCAAGGCAGAAAGGACACAAGTTCAAGGACAGCCTGGGCTGCATGTCAAGACACTATCTCAAAGAAATAAAAACAACCCCCAAAAACAGGAGGAGAGAGACAGAGACAGAGAAAAGATGAGAGCAATATGGCTGGAGCAGAGGGAAATGGTGATAGCAGGAAGTAATTGGGCTTGGAGGTGACTAGGAGTCAGATTATGTAGGTTTCAGGGTAGGTTGGGAAGTCACTGGAGCATTTTCACAGAAAACATCATGCATGCAGCCCAAGAGTGAGGAAGTGGGCCATTCTGGGACACTGGGTGTGACATGTGCCTATTTCCAAAGTGAGCTAACTACTATTCTATTGACTTGGACTCTAACTCTGCACTTGTTACATCTTAGTTTACCATTTTTAGGCTTCCAACAATTTAAACTTTCTGCAGTCTCCTCTTTTTAATCTCATGAGTTTTCCAGTGTCTCCTCTAAATTCAATGCCCCTGGTTATTATGTCTGTAATTCAGTGTAGTTTATTTCTCACCTCCCATATATTAAGATAGAAGTTATATATAGATATATAGATAGCTTTTTTCCTGCACATAGGTTAATTGCATTGTTATTTTGCACAATATTTTGAATAAGGAAGTAAGGGAACTCACATATAAAATGAGATGAATCTGGCAATTCAAGAATTTATAACCTAAAACAGTTTCCCATATTTATAGACTTTTATTATCATAAAAATTCTCAGTCTCCTATCTAATAATACCTTAGTATATCTGACATTAATTCATTGAGAAGCTACATAATGATGAGAAACTACTACATAGTCAATGAATTTTTTGCATTTCTTTTGTACTGATACAATAGTTTTTTCATTATATTACTACACATTACCTCTTCAGTACCAGGTGTCATGATAATTTCATTGCTCATATGTCTTAAGCTATGTTACCTTGCTGTAACAGAATACCATGAACTGATTAATATGCAAAAAAAGAAATTTTTTTCTCACAGCTGTGGAGGCTGGGAAGTTCATGACCGTGGCACCAACATTTGGCAAAACCTTTGTGCTGCATCATCCCATGGCACAAAGAAGAAGGGAAAGAGAAGGAGGGGGATGAGGGAGTCAAATTTGTTTTTAAAACAAGCTCACTTTTGCAATTAATAATCTAGTCCTACAATGATGACATTTTTAAAGTAGTTACTCAGAGTACAAAATATGGGCATAAAAAGTTCTCTAATCATTATTAGCATAGACCTTTCTTTTCAGTAAACTAAGAGACACTAATAGTATAGTTATCTTGCATTTTTCTGCCTTTTCCCTTCCTACTTTTAGCCTTAGTTTTTTAGAATCCCCATACTGACTTCCATATTGGTTGTGCCAATTTACACACACCAACAGTGGAGAAGTGTTTTTTTATCTCCATAGGTTTGTCAGCATTTGTCATTAGTTGGTTTTTTTGTTTCTTTTTAATGATAGCTATTCTTTCTGGGGTGAAATGACCAGTAATGTTGGATACTTTTTAATGTATTTATTTACTGTTTGTACTTCTTCATCTGAGTACAGTCTTTTCATTTCAGATGCACGATTTTGAATCAGGTCTTTAAATCTAGGGTTCTGATTTTTTTTGAGTTTTTAAAAATATATTCTAAATATTAGTCTTTTAGCTGAGGGACAGCTGGTGAAAAGTTTTTCCCCTTCTGTGGGTTCTCTTGTCATTGTGTTGGTGGTTTCTTTTGGTCACATCAACGATGTGACCCCAGTTGTTGATTCTTTGATATTTCCTGTCCAATCGGGGTTTTGTTCATAAAGTCTTACCACACACCTATGTCTTCAATTCAATACATATTCAATATTCTAGCAGATTTAGTATTTCTGTTTTAACATGTAGATCTTTGATCCATTTTTGGTTTTGGTTTAGTGCACGGTGAGAGATACGGATCTAAGCTCAGTTTTTGGCATGTGGGAAGCCAGTTTTCCTAGCATCATTTCTTAAGGAACCTATGTTTCTTCCACTGAAGGTGTTTGGCTCCTTAGTCAAAGATAAAGTAGCTTAGTGTCCTTGGTTTCTGTATCTTTTATTCCGTTCCATTGACCCTCAGGTTGGTTCTCTGAGAGATTAAATAAACAAAATCCTAGCCAACCTTAACCAAAAAAAAAAAAGAAGAAGAAAGAAGAAGCAGAAAGAAAGAAAGAAGAAGAAAGAAGAAAGAAAGAAAGAAAGAAAGAAAGAAAGAAAGAAAGAAAGAAAGAAAAAAGAAAAGATCAAAATCCATACAATTCAGAAATAAAAAGGTGAAATAACAATGGATCCTGCAAATATGCAGAAAATCATTACTTCCTACTTTGAAAGCCGATACCCTTCAACACGGACAGGTTCCCAGATACATATGAATTATCAAAGCTGAATCAAGAAGATATAAATGTTCCAAATAGGCAACATCAGTCAATAAAATAAAAAATGTAATTTTAAAAACCCTACCAACAAAGAAAAGCTCAGCTCCTGATGAATTCCCTATGGAATTCTACAAGAAATTTAGAGAAGATCTATTGCCCCTACTTCTCAAGCTCTTTAATGAAATTGAAAGGGAAACAATACTCCCAAAGTCATTCTTGAGAGCAACTGATATCCTGATACCAAAACCAGAGAAAAACCCAACCAAAAAATGAGAACTACAGGCCAATCTCCCTAATGAACACAGATGCAAATATCTTCAGTAAAATGCTGGCAAACAGAATCCAACAAATCATCAAGAAGGATGAACAAGTAGGAGTCATCCCAGGGATGCAGGGATGGTTCATCATACACGGAATAATAAATGTAATACACTCCATTAATAGAACCAAAGACAACAACCACATGATTATCTTCATAGATACAGAAATAATATTTGACAAAGCATTTGACACAGTCATTCATAATAAAAGCTGTACATAAAGTTGGAATGGGACATCTTTATCTCAACCTGAAAAAGCCATCTATGACAAACCAATAGCCAACATCATACTAAATGGTCCAAAAATGAAAGCTATCACTCTAAAATCAAAAACAAGACAAAGTTGCTCACTATCACTACTCCTGTTCAATATAGTTCTGGAAATATCAGCCAAGGCTGTTATACAAGAGATAGAAATAAAAGGAATATGAACAGGAAAGAAACAAATTAAATTATTATTAATTGCTGGTGACATATTATTCCATGTAGAAGACCCCAACAATTAACTCTACCAAAGACTCCTAGAGTTAATAACCGAATTCAGAAGTGGGACAGGATATGAAGTCAACACTCAAAAATCAGTAGCATTCCTGAACATGAACAACAAACTCACTGAGAGAGAAATTAAACAAACAATGCATTTCACAATAGCATGAAAAATGAAATGCTTAGGAAACAGTCTAACAAAAGAAGTGGAAGACCTATGCATTGGAAACTACAGTACTTCTAAAAGAGGAGATCAAAGAGGACATGAGAAAATGAAAAGATATCACCTGTTTTTGGATAGGCAGAAACAATATAATGAAAATGGCTATATTTCCAAAAGTGTTATGTAGATTTAATGTAATCCTAATCAAAATATCAATAGCATAAGTTACAGAACCTAAAAAAAAAAAATCCTAAAATTTGTATGGAACTGGAAGAGACCTACAACAGTAAAAACAATTCCAAGCAATAAAGGTGAGGCAAGGGGCCATCACAATCCCCCATTTGAAGTTTTACTGCTAAGCTACCATGATTAAAAACAAACAACCTCCCCCACAACAAAAAACAAACACTCCGGTACTCCCCTTTGCTTTGAACACACTTATCCCATCATTCTTACCTCTCTCTGAAGCAGTTCTGGAAAGCCTCTTTCATGGGGTTCTACAAGGTGTGATTAAAAAAATACAGTGGATATTGCTGTTAGATGCCATCCAAAGGAAAAGTAGGCTCATAAAAACATTATTGTGTTCCTCACCCAATTACTTTATTCAGTGGACATGGCCTCCTGTGACTTTTAGCTCTTCCTCAAAGTTGTAATGAAAACAAAAGGTAAACATTTTGTTTCAGCCATGACAGTGCAACTGACATTCAGGAAAGAGTACTTCCAGACCTGCTTCAAGAAACGGCAAGAATGATGGGAGAAGTGTGCTCACTGTACGGGGGAGTACTTTGAGGGAGATTAAGGGCAATGTGTCCATTAGTGTAATAAAACTTTAAGATTTAAACATTCAGCATATTTTTTTGATTCCAGGTTGTGTACAGTTAGTAAATAGGGAGAGCCAGGACTCAGTCCCATGCAGTCTGACTTCAGAATGCGGACCCTGAACTACCAGTGTGAACTCTCCTAATGATATTGGGTTTGTTTTGAGAATTAAATGAGAAAATATGAATAAAATGTTGATTTCAAAGTATAGACATTTGTCACCTACTATGTGTCAGGTATTGTTTTTAACATTATGGTAGCTCATTAGTATATATTTTAAAGGAAATTAAAGAATGGAGAAATTAGATAATTTGCCCAAGGACACACAAGTAATCCAACCAGAGTTTGAACCAAGGGAATAAATAGAAAGTGGCACAAAAATGAGACTGCTAGCAGTTAACTTTTCTACCAGTACTGTTAAATACACTAGTTGTTATATAATAAGAAAAATATTTCATGGTCCTTATATGGGGGTTCTAATAGCATTAAAAAACACTTAAGTGGAGAGTGAAAAAAGATTATAGTTAGAATCAGAAAGAATAATAAAAGTAGGCTCTTACCTGATATTTACATTTTTGGTAAAGGCTAGAAGGAGTCCTTATCTTTTCAGGGTCTGCAATTTGTATCCTTCTTTAATGATTTTTTTTTTTTTTGTCTTTTTGAGACGAGGTCTTGCTATTCAGTTCAGGTTGGCCTTGGGCTCACTTTGTAGCCCCAGCTGGTCTTGAACTTGCAACAATCTTCCTGTCTCAGCCTCCCAAGTACTGGGATTACAGGAATGTACCACCATGCCCAGTTGCTTTTTCAAAAATAATCTTGAAATTAATTTCTCAATAGAATGTAAAGAAGAAAGCCTCCTTTTCAGCCAATTTTTCTCTATTTTCATACTAAATAAAATCATCATAAGTATAATCATTAATATTCTTCAGCTACTAACTGCACTTCTGGCATTCGTGTTGTGCCAAATAAACACATTATACCAAAACTCTTTGCAAAGAGAAAGCCTAGACCAGCAGTGGAGTGTGTGCTGAGACAGACAGACCACAGATAAGAGGCCAGTTCCTCTTGAAAACTTACCCAGTACAGTACAGTTTCATTCACTTCTCCTAGCCAAGTGTGAGCTTCATAGGTTACTAAGACACAGTCCAGAAACCAAAACCCCAAAGGATGTTTTCAAGTTTATTGCCCACTAGACAGCATTGATGAGCTGTTGAACATTAGCTATTACAGATAATGAAATCACCCTGTTTTACTTCCAGGAGTTGGTATCAAGTTACTCTTTATGCTACTTCCAGCTTCTTCTAAAACTCCAGTAGAAGATTATGTGCATTCATCAAAGAGTGACTGAGAACCTCCTCATGCAGTGAGAGAAACATGGAGGAATCAAATGTTAAGTTTCTTGGAGTCTGTTGATAGAAAAACAGCACGCAGTCTGGCATCCCATGAACGCCATGAGAGGTGTAATAGCAGGGTCCAAGGCAGAGAAATTCCTCCTACTGGGGCTTCCAAAATGCAGCGAGCGGGCTGTGAGCTGATGCATGGCACACCTAAAAGAGTTGAAGTGGTCTATGCGTTGGGCATTTTCTTAATTTTCCCATGTTTTTCTCATTCAATTTGAAGCTTAGTAAAGGATTTTCATATTAGATGCCATCCATGCTCAAGAATCACTCATAATATTGAGTTGTTTTACTTGATTTCTTCCTAATTCAACTGAAAGAAACAGCAGTAGAAAACAAAGATGATAGTGGGATTCAGACTTTTTCCTTGTCAGGTCTCATATTGTGACGAGTGACAGTTGGCCTCTATGTGCTCACACAATTCTTCCTCCAAGAAGCGGAGGCCATTTCTCTCCTTGCCTGGAACCTGGATTGTTTCAGTAAACTGATCAACATAACATGGCACATGGCACAAGGGACATTCTGGGACTTGTTTGAAAGAAGACTTGCAGCTCTTGCCTGGGTACCCTGGATACTCCAGAAGCCCTGAGTGTTCACATAAGAAGTGTAGCAACCCTGTGACACCCACACCGGAAAGGCCACCACTCAGTCCTATCTCCAATGACCGTTCAGTGGCCCTCAGCCATGAGGCAGCCTACCTAAGGCATGAGACATGGTATCTCTACCTTGGTAATTCCCAGCCAGCCCATCTACCACTGAAATATGGCTGAGTGAGCTTAGCTACCACATGGACTAGGAGATGTGTCCCCTTAAGCCTCATTGGAGTTTCTGATGGACTAAACTAGGAGAGGCAGCAAAATGGTAGTTTTTAAGACACTGAGTGTTAGAGTTAAATTTTCACAGAACAGTGAACATGGGAACAATGACCAATCAGATGAAAAGTAAGGCAACCCTCCAGGATTTCATCTTTTGTTTCATCATCACACTTTTTTCTGATTAATCCCAATGGGTCTCAGGATAAATTAGAACAGTTGTTAATTTTATCCTGAAAGTCATTAACAATGTGAATAACCCTGAAACATCCTGGAAGAGCAGATGTGGAGTGGGAAGGCCCTGGCTGACTTGTAACCCCACTATCAGTGAGTTACTATTGAACAAGAAACGAATGAATGAAACATCTCTTTGAGTAAATAGAGAGTACTGCAAAAAGGTAGTTCATTGTATTTTTACATCATCTCCCCAATCTTTCATAATTAATTCATTTGACCCACAGCCCTTCTACAGATCGTGTCCCAGACAGCCAACTGAAGGCCAGCATTTATGTCAGAATCTGTGATGATGGCTTTCTGGTGACCAGAGGAGCTGTTCGTGCCAGAATCCCCACTCTTACAGAGAAAGCAGCTTTTCCTGGAGGTAACATCTCTCTGCATTTATGCCATATTTGCTCCTCAGTGCTGCAGTTCCCTTGACAGAGGCCCTGCTGGCCAGTAATAATTCACACCAGCAATAGTTCACCTTTCTTCTAATGAGTAAATTCCTTCCTCACCATCATTTTGTTCCATCTTTGAACCCAGTTGTTTGGATTAAAGAGCTGAAGGTGTCTCAGTAAAGGAAGGAATGTGTGTGGCATTTGTTGGTGTCATCTGTGTGCACACAGTTAATGCAGAAGCCTGGAAATGACAGTTCACTCAGAGTGAACTTATATTCTGCATAAAGGAACTAACTACTCCCGGTTTTCTCTTTCTCCAAGACAATCGGTCCTTTGGAAACAGAAGAGCACAGAGGGAAAGTAGCACAAAGTCTGCTGGTCACAGACTAGGAAGACCCTTCAGGTTCCCATCAAAGCTCACACCCATTTATGCCATGATTCATGCTACAGCCAAACCCCTGAAAAAGCAGTGCCTCCCAACAGCCTAGGACAGGAAGTTGAGTTTAGGGTCTAAGTAGTAGGGAGGGGGGAGTGGGATTCTATGGCTGGATTTCATTGACTGGGGCATCTGTCTGCAAGAGACCCTTGACCTTTTGACCTTTGGCTCCCCTGGAAGCAGAATCTGCAGCTGTTGCTTCTCCTGGGCTTTCCCCCAAGAAGCAGAGCTCTGAGGCCCCTTGTGCATGGACAATGTACTCTTATCCAAGAGGGATGAGATGGCTTCTTCATAGGGACGCCGTCCAGGGTGCCTGTCTTTCAAGGCAAACTACTGAACCACAGCCAAACCACAAAAGTCAACTACTAAAATAGTCTCAGACAGACCCTTTTATAAAAAATGTGGGTTGAGAGACACTGGAGTTTGTGGCGCCCAGCTCCCATCCCTGCCGGCCGCCCCTCTCCCAGTGCTGGGAGTCTGAAATGATGCCACTTAGCAGCTGAGTCTGAGCAGGGCCTCAGCCTGCCAGACACCAGTCCTCAATGCCCCTGAAGACCACTCCGCTCATCCCTTAGGCGAGTGTTCACCAGAACCAGACTAATTGCCAGACTCTGCTGTGCATCAGGGAAGGCAGTTTGTCCAAAACATACAGATGATTTCTGCCTGCGTGGAAGTTAGTCCCAGGGGGAGGAAGGAAATGCTTATCAATGCCATGAATGATAGATAGCTGTAACTGTGATAAGTGTTAGAGAGGTGCTGGATGCTTACAAAGAAACAGAGGATTTGACCCAGACAAGGAGGTCAGGTGAGTGAACTTGGAGGAAAAGAAATTTGAGCTAAGACTTTAGAAAAGCCAAACAGTGGCTGATAAATGAAGAGTATAGATCCCAGCCAGACAAACAGTTTATGCAAAAGCCCTGAGACAGACAGAACTTGATGAATTTAAGGGATAGAGGTGACTGGCAAGATTGCAGTTGAATACAAGGCAAGAGGATGACGGTGTGGAGCCCTGTAAACTGTCTTCAAGTTGGCAGTTGTAGCCTATATGAAATCAAACTGTGGTTGACATTGGCTCCTACATGAGCCAGTGGAGCAACTAGTTTACCTGACCATGAGGAAACCGAGCCCCTCACTTTGATGAATGGCAACAACTTCTGGCCACAAAGAACCTTGTAGAACTCTGGTTTTTACTGTGCCTTTCCTATCTTCCATTCCTTTCTGACTCCTCTTCTCCATTCCAAACACCCCTGCCTGAGCCAACATGCTGAGGAGCCAACTTCTTCTAACCCCAAACCCTTTCCCATGGCTTTCCTCTCACTCCTGGCCTATAAGTGAAACCCAGCTGTCCTCTGAGGACCAAGCTTCCAATGCAGCTGCCTCAAACCAGTGACCATTTCTATCTGTGGGTGTCACAAGTTCAGGCAGGGGAGATGGAAATTGTCTTTAACCTGCAAAGGACCACTGTTTGCTTACCCAGCTCTTCGAGTTCAATCCCTCATTCCTTTGAGATGAAAATCGTCTGTCTTAGGCAGTCTTCCCTTTTCCTATTGCATCATCCACCAATCTCCCTGTCACTCCTCTTCCCTTCTGAGGGTCTGCTACTGTTCGCTCTTCCAACATTCCCTTAGAAGAGCACTTGTCCTCATCCACAACCCTACCCCAGTCACTGGATCTCAAGGTCAAATCCAGATCCTGTTAGCAGCAGATACCCCAACCACACTGACACTGGGCCCTAAACTGCAATCTCTTCTCATTTCTCATTGCTTATTTGATTCTCCCCTTAGGGCCATTCTTTGAGCTTAGTGTAACCCCTCAGTCTTTGCCACCACTCCTCTCTTTCTCCATCTAGTTCACTCTGCTAGCCTTCACTGCTCTCTTTATTCTTATTAGATTTCACGATCCATCACTGCACAGAGAGCACTGATGTAGATCTTATCAGGGAGGCATCAAGTCATAGTGAGAGGCTAAAAGACTGTGAGACAGACCACACTGCAGGACCCCTCACTGACTGCAGGCTCTCAAGGCCCATGGACCCTCCAAGGAAGAACTGATAGGGAAAAGAGAAGGTTGCCTGAGAGGATTTTTGGATGGAACAGTTGCTCCCCACTGTAGATGGCAAGGCAGAGCGTTACCCTCTTCACTTTGAGTTTGGTGGGGGCATGTCTAGAATGCTGCTCTGAGAACTTGAAGCATATTTCTGGCAATTGGGAAAGTCGCTGCTTTTAGGAAAGAACCCCCCCTGCTCAATGGAATTGTGACATCATCAGCCTGCTAGAGCAAAATCAATTGCCAATAAATGTCTTGTGGATTAAATATGAGCCCTGGAAATAAAAAGAAGGACCAAAGTCACCTTTCTGATAGACTCCCTGGGACTTTGTATGAAGTGAACCAGGACACCCACCCCATGTAAACCTGACCTGAAAGAGCAGCAGTTAGATGGGTCTAGTAACAAAGTCCCCAAAGAACCTACATAAATGTCCACAAGAGGGGGTCAACCTTAAGCTTCTGCTACTCATCAACATTTTCTGTCATCCAGTGAAGCCCATTTTTTTAGACAGTTTCTTGCTGTGTAGCTCAGATTGACCTTCAGCTCGCTATATACCTCAGGCTGGTCTCAAACTTGTGAGACTCCTGCCTCAGCCTCCCAAGTGCTGGGATTACAGGTGCGTACCTGAAACCCCATCTCTTAATCTTTCCTCTCTGCACTGGTGCCAGACTGGAGAAGGTAAACCTAACTTAACACATGACTGTTCCAACGAACTGATGGTCACAGTGCCTTCAATACCATACACCAGTCTCATGATTTTCCACTTATCATCTGCTGCTCTCCAAAAAGTTTCCTATTGCATTGTCTTTTCTTAACTTGTGAATTTCCTTCTACAACCTTCAGTCTTAATGGAAGACCTTTCCCCAAACATGACCAAGAAGCATCACCATCCACACCACTTCCTCCTCCTCAGTGTCTGTGAGGGGCCTGCTCACCTCTCTATGAGATGCCCCCATGCTTCTCCTACTCCGCTATTCCTGCTCTTCTCAGAACCACTGCCATGTTCTCTCCATTCTCTCTTGGTTCCTCTTTCTCTGGTGACCTCGTCTTACCATCATTTAAGCAGGCCCAAAAGTTTCCCAGCTACAAAAGCAAAGGAAGAGAACAAGCTTCAAAGAAGATGCAACCCTGATTCTCATTTCCAGTGCACACTAACCAGTGATGTCCACACACTCTGGTCTTCACCATGCTTACCCAATCCCATTCGTTTCATATCTACTCAGAGCCTGGCTAATATAACCACTATGGTGGATTAACTAATGGTCGGCTTATAACACCCAACTGAACTGAATCAGCATTGTGCTGGGTGTGGAAGCCCAACTGAGGATTGTTACCAATGGCATAAAAAGAAAACTAAAGGGGAAGATGATGTGCTGTTGATTCTTCCTGGAAAAGCTTGTCACATTGGACTTCCTGATATGAACTCAGTTGTTCTCATCTTCAGAGTAGCTCAAGACCTCTCTATTGCTGAGGATGGTTGCGGCTCTCTGGGGGAGCGCTGGTCCTGACTTGAGCATCACTTCTTGGCTCCAGTGCAGATCCCTCAGCCTGCAGGCACAAAGCCTTCAGCCCCCCGGCAGACATTCTGGCTTCCACCACTGACCTTAGGGCCTTCCCAGTGCAGATCCTTAATACAGACTTGCATGAGATTGTCATGGGCTCAAGGCCTCCAGTTGGACTCATGGAGGACATTACCCGAGTTCTAAGTCTTCCGCTGGATTCATGCAGGACATTGCCATGGGATCCTGGCCCTCAGCTGTATTCTTTAGATCTCTAGTATGCACTTGATTCTTTGGATGAATGCTATAAAATAATCCTATGAATTATGTGTCCTGTTTTAAGTCTATTCCCCTGTAAACCTTAACTATAATAACCACCGCGTCACCTAACCGTTCTCCATGTCAGTTCAGAGTGAAGGATCCCAATTAAAATCGACCTTTCATCACTTTGAGCTATTGATGTTCTCTTCTTCATTTGCTCAGCAAGTGGATCCTCTATGATTATGGTAGTTTTCTGGGTGCAAGTGGTACATTTGCTATCCCTGTGGAATGTAAATTCTCAAACATTATATCTTTCTGACAGAAATGTTGTCACAATATTCTGCTCTTTATTCTACTTTCCTGGCCACTCCTTGATATTCCTTCTTGATTCCGTTCTACTTTGTTCAACCTTTAGAGGTTGTGTTGCTCCCAGAGAATCCTTGCTAGGCCTTGCTCCACCCTTATGGTGTCCATACGCATCCACTTACATGTCCACAACTCACATTTATGTCAAATTCAGACCTCTCTAGCAAGTTTTGGTCCCTATATTGAACTGCCTTCTCTAAATCCTATGGCCTCCCTCATGAGCACGTCCTGCCCCTTGTTTTCCAAACTGATCCTGTCTTCTTCTCAGAAACCCACAACCTCCAAAGCAGCTCTCATTTCAGGAAGTGGCACCCCCCATCAACCCGATGGCCACTCTGAGACCCAGCACCGCCCAGATGCTGCCATGAAGCTCACACTGCAGCTCCCCCACCCACACACAAGCAGCCACCAAGTCCTGTTTATTGACTACTAAACACACACCAGCCCATTCGCTTCTTTCCATCTCTGGGGCCACCAGCTTAGTCCACACCATCTGACCCACTGCATGGACACCTGAAGGAGGCTATTACAAGGGCTCCTTGTAAAAGGCAGAATGTCTTACGAGCTCACTTCCTTATCTTGGGGAGGTGGCCACATGCGTGAAACCACGTCTCTTGTTCACCTTGGTATATAGTCTGTAGTTTGAACCCTTTGCCATAAGACAGTGGGTGATAAAAGTGTCTCTTGCACATGCCAATGGCAATTCCCTTCTGTACTCTGGATATCACCATGGCCTACACTGCAGAGATGAACACACACAGAACTCTGTGATAGCTAAAGCCATTCTCTGCACAAGACCTTCGATAATAAATCCAAAGGCAGATGACCCCAGGAAAGCACATCATGTTGAAGGTCCTGACTTACTCTTCTACCCTTCCTGAAACTAATTTTGAAATCTTCTTGGGTCTGCAGTTAATCAAGGCCACTGTCTTCTCTGCTCTTGGGTAGAAGGAAAGGTCAGCTTCACACTCTCAGGCTGGGAAGAAGAGCATCTGGATTACATTTTGTATCTTTCTCCATGAAGCTACAAAACAGACCAACAAATCCCCAAACAAATAAACTTAAAAGAAAATATTTGGCTCAGTGTAAATTAATGTTCTTAATAACTTATGGAGTTTTCTCTATTTATATGTCTCCTTCAAGCAGGAATTTGAGCTCATTTTGCTATGAAAGTTTTGCTATTCTCCTAAACATGGATTCCAGGAAAAAAATATAAGCTTTTTCCTTAACTGGACCCAGAAGTCAGGCTCAGAGGGTCTGTTCCTGAGGCCACTTCTCAGTACTGGTGTCACTCAGGGACTGTTTTTCCCTCATATTCCCCTAATCCTTCCTCAGCTCCCCCATCACCTTGGGTGAATCTTCTCCTTCAAGCCTCAGTGTAAAATCTCTTCAGTGAGGACCACATTCACAGCACTTTTTCTGTGAAGCATTCTTTCCCCCATCCCATGGGCTCTGCAAAAGGGAGCTAAAGTGAAAGTACTTGCTCAGGATTGCACAGCCCTCACTGCAGGGCCAGAATTTTAACTCAGGAGGCATGAACCGAAAAGATGGAGATTGTGTGTGAAATACACCTATGCAGCTCTTTTAAAACACTGAGTTTCTTAATGTCAAAATAAAATCAAGATT
>PVLA01008151.1:31395-93016 GCA_004027455.1 Hydrochoerus hydrochaeris
CCTCCCCCCCTTCCCCTTCCCCTCCCCCTCCCTCTCCCCCTCTCCTTTTCTCTGTCTAGATTTGAGGCTGGTTGTTTACTTGACATAGCCTATTGACTTGGAAATGGGCTAACAATAACTTGCTGTGCTAAAAACCTCTTTCCATTTGTGACTAAGATGAGCTTTTCTGGGAGGTGAAATGGGCAGTGTTTTAAACTCTGAATTACAATCAACCTAGTTTTTTAGTTCAGAGACCACACACACACACACACACACACACACAACACTGAGATGTGTGTGATTTTTTTAAAATGAGGAGGTGACATGAATCAGTATTTAGATCCTGGGAATTCAGGAATTTTAGACTTGATTTGGTCACTGGCTTCTAGGGCTCCTTAGGTCAGGTCACCAACACTCTGCCAGCTCCAACGTAGGCAGTAGAAACTCGGCAGCTTCAGAAATTTATTTTCATAGTAAAGATGAGTTTCTTCAACTCATTTTCATGGAAAGTGATTATAAGAACCACAGTGCTGGACCAGACTGCCATGGGGATTTAATGCCTTCTGTTTAAGAAGTTCTAAAGTCCCACAGTCCTTTTAGATGGCACAGAGCTTTTAAATAATGAATGAATAATCATTCTTAGAAGCTCACCACCATCTCACCACTGATTTTGTTTCCTTCATTCAGTGTAATGAGCCCAAATTGAGTATCGAGCTCCTGCTCAGCAAATGTTGAGCCTCACAGGGAAGTTCTGAACACCCCTTTGATGTCAAGGGGATGCCATTCAGAATAATTCTGAAAGAGAGCAACACTGGTGTGTTGTGTGAAAAGCAACAACTTAAGGGGGTAGCGAAGCATGGAAATCAGCCCTAAAGTGAGGGAAAATGACACATTAGAGGCAGGCAATTTGATGCTTTGAAGCAAGGTCACACTCTGTTCTCAGGGCAGACAAGAAAATGACTGGGGAGTAGGTTGGGCAGAGCATCAAGGAGCAGAGATTTTTTAAGAGGAAGATTACAGAAAGGGGGCCTCATGGAACTCGCTTCGCACTAGAAAGAGAAGTGGGGAGAAACATATTTTGGAAATATAACACTATTAGGTATATTCTGGAGCCACCAGAGATACTTTAGGGCATGACACAGTGTTGAGAGAGGAGTCCTGTTTGTGAACCCCGCTCCTTCTGCCTCGTCCTCCCACACTGTCCTTGTAGGGACAAGTATGTGGAAGGCGAATCATTATTTTTGAATGGAAAATGGATGTCTTCACAAGTTCACCCTTTTCACATCCATTTTCTGAACATCAGCACCATTGCATGGCCCTTAGAAAAGAATCAAATGTCTCTCCTGCGACCCCAACGTCACCCCCTTGTAACTGGAGGAGCTGGATTCTTTCTTTTTAATTAGTTAAGTTCATTGGTAATTTTAGAAATACATAATGATCACATTCACCATATGGAATTTGTACCTACATTCAAATTTTATCATTCCCCTCCCCTTCTCTTTATTTACAAAAACATTTGTTTCTATTTTCTACCTTTTTTTCTCTTCTTTTTTTCCTTTTCTCTCCCCCTTTCCCCACCCCCAGTTCCCCTTTCCATATGAACATTTTCTTCCTATTTTACAATATCTATTACACATTTTGGGGTTTATGTACACTTTTAGTTTCTCCTACCAGGTAATGTGATATTTACACATGTAGTTCAATTTATTTCACTTAAGAGTATGGTCTTAAGGTACATCCATTTACCTAGAAATGTCTTAAGTTTATCCTCCTTCACAGCTGAGTAGTGCTCCACTCTATATTAAAAAAACACACATCTCTTTTATCCATTCCTTTGTTGATGGGCATTTGGGTTGTTTCCAAGATTTAGCTATTACAAACTGTGCTGTTATAAACATAGGTGTGTATATATCACCGTGGTATGACATTTTAAATTGTTTCAGGAAGATATCAATAAGGGGAATAAGTGGGTCAAATGGAACCCCTAGTTTTAGGTTTTTGAGGAATGTCTATACTGATTTCTATAGTGTTTGCACAGGTCTGCACTCCCACCAACAGTCAAGAAGGGACTCTTTTTCTCCACAACCCCTCCAGCATTTGTTATTGATTGATTTCTTAATAATAGCCATTCATTCTGAAATGAGGTGGAATCTGGGAGTTGTTTTATTTTGTATCTTCTTTTGAAGATTTGCTGAAGTAGAATCCCTGGGGATGCTTCCCAGAAATGAGCATCTCAGCAATTTACATGCTATATGCACACCTGCTTTTGAGACCCGAACGCAGTGACAGGTATTGTGTTATCAACGAAATTAGCAATCTGGCTCACCTGCAAGCCCAGGTGGTCCTTTGTGTTTTCATAAAAACCTCCTCCTATTATGCGCAACTTGACTCCAGTGACTGATGTCCTCTTGCTTACTGGGGATGGAGAACTGCTCTCGCCTAGGACTTGTTGGCCTCTTCATCTCTCCTAAACCACTGAGGGACCTTGGACCTTTGCAATGCAAGATGTGAGCCACAGACTGTCTGCTGTATCCCCCAATTTCATGTATTGAAACCGAATCATAATGAGAAGCAGGGAGGTGATTAGGTCAGGGGATACAGCCCCTCTGCAGGGGGCCCCAGAGAGCTGCTTTACCCTTTGTACCACATAGGATGTCAGAGAGAGAAGGAAATGACCCTTACCAGACATCCAGTGGGATGGCATCTTGATCCTAGACTTCTGGCCTTCATAAATATAAAAATACTTTTTTGTTGTTTAAAAACCACCCAGTCTGTGGTATTTTGTCATACCAGCCTGAACTGTTTAACACAGCATGCTTGTTTATGTATCCTGTGGACTGAAATGTAATTTATGCAATGTGTTTTACATTATTGATGTTGTTGGAATCCCATCCACTGTGAGTATGAAATTATTAAAATCTCACACTTAAACTCTCATTATAACCCTGTGCTGGCTTCACTGTAACAAGTTAATTTTGTCAAGTTTAAAAATGAGGAGATCAAAACAATATTTGTCTTTAGTTTTTCCCACTGTTTGATATGCTTAGAGATTAAAAATGTATGGCCTGAATAAAAGATAAGGTCAAAATAAACCTAAGCCTCAACAGAGATAGTCATAACTTTCAAGGAAATGAATTTAAACAATAATCAGCAGTCTATCCTTGGCACCACAAAAAAGAAATAAACAATTCAGAGCCATGGCCCTTGTGTTGGTAACATTTATTATGGGTATAGATTTAGTCTTTCATTGTAATTTCCTTTAATCTCTCATCTGCTTTGGCTTTCCTTCTTTTCTGTGCAAATTTTCTTTACCTTCTCACATTTCTGTCCAAGACATGCTTCCTTTCTTTGAGCAATCAGGGTCTGTCATTTCAAAGCCACCTCTCAGCCAAAAGTACCACTTGTTTTCTGGCAAGACATTGATAATGAACTCACAAAGATGGCTTGGAGTAAAACCAGGTAAATTTGAGTTTTTTCTGGTCTCCTTGGCCTGAATCACATGTTTGACATAAAGTCTTCCTGGGTTGTAGGATTCATCCTCTTCCTGGTGACCATCCCAACATTATGCAACTGTATTCCAGGACATGATTAATGGTGACAGTTGAAAATTCACTTACTCCCTGCAATAGATCATGAAATGAAGAAACCAAAGTGTGCCCTGCAGAACCCACCCATCTTCAGTCCCTCTTGGCACCAACACAGCCCGAGAGACACCAAGGAAGCTCCACTCAATACACATAGCAAACTTTGCTTAAAATCATCTCAAATTTTGTATCCTATCAGAACAGTTCCTAGAAGATCCCTTTTCCTCTCTCAAAACTTTCCCACTCCAGCTCCCACGCTCCACATCAAGTTGCCTTTTGTCTCCCATACCTGCAGTTCACCATTCCCACACCTTCTTCTCTAAAGGACCTCTCTGCCTTCCCACACAGCACCCAAGACACAGACTCCATCCTGTGACTTAGGTGTAATTCATGGTTTGTATCTCCATACATCATGTTGTATCTCCAGCTTCATATTGGATTTCTAGAATGTGATTCAAATTTTCTTAAATAAAATGTAAATGAATTAAGGGATAAGATAGTACTTGGTTATCCCTGGTAAAAGTCAAAGGAAGGACTTGAGACATCACCTTGGATACTTTCTATTACCAGAAGTTTCATACTCCAGAAACATTTCATTCCCAACAAATGGGGATGGAGCCCTGAAGAGTCTGCGGGATAGCCTGAGGTACTAAGACCTCACAGATGAAATTAGTGCCACACAAGGCTAATTCATTGCTCTAGGGACCCTGTGGGTTGCCCAGGAGTTCTTTCTCCTGTTCCACTTCCCTTCTCTTTGTTTCAGCATTCAGGAGGGAATACTTGTGATGATAGCCAGGGACTCTCACTTTCCTCTCAAACAGAAGCAGGAGGACAAAAAAACAAAACAAAAAAGGCTTGGCTTGACTTTATTCAGATCTGCCTTATAGTCTCAATAATTTGTCTTTATTTTTACTTGTAGAACTGGAAAATTAGTCATTAAAAGATTAAAACCATCTCTACATGGCCAATTCCTTGCCTGGATGAAATCACTGTAGCCTCAGAGTCATTAAGTTTAGTCTCAAAGAAATGCAACTGTCCCCATCTGTTGTAGTCAGGGGTTGTGAGGAGAATAATTAAAAACAGGACATGGAAGTTATAATATTATTTTATCGTGGTCACCCAGAGTTAACGCAAGAAACTTCAGGAAATCTGTCCACAACACCAAAGACATAGAACATTCATCCAAGGGCCTGAATCACACAGCAATGTCACGTATGAGTCCAGATGAAGACGCAGAGCTCATGACAATTCCTCCCACAAGTCCAGCTGGAGGTCTATAGCCCACGAGAAGGACTCACACCAATCTCTTTTTTATATCTATGCTGGGAAGGCCCAAAGGTCAGTGGTGGAAGCTAACAAGTCTATGCCAGCAGGGTGAAAGAGCTATGCTGGTAGGTTGAGGGTTCTATGCTGGAGCCTAGAAGTCACACTCACAACAAAGACCAGGGCTGTCCTGAAAAGCACCACGGCCATCCTCAGCAACATGGAGGCCCCGAGCTCCTCTGATGATAAGCACAGTCGAGTACATGCCAGGAAGCCAGCGTGAGGAGTTCATCCTGGAGATTAAGTGGCACATGTCTTCCCCTCCAGAGCCAGGAAGAAATGCTTGATGTCAGGACCAGAGCTCCTCCAGAACCAGTGGCTCAAACAGTGACATGGAGAACCCACAACATCTCAACACCTCAACGCATCTCTTCTCCTTCTCCACATCTCTATTTGTGCTGGCAAATTTCCTCAGGTGGAACATCTACATTCAGCACCATGGTGATTTAATTCTGCTGGTGTTAAGTTGACGACCAGTTTTTAATCTATAGCAACATCTTTATGAAAGAATGCCAACACATAAGTCCTCCTCCTCCTCCTCCTCTCTTCCTTCTTCTTCTTCTTCATTGTGGTTTCAGTTATGTCACAATGACAGCTCATTTTTATCTTGAAAGTTACATTTTGGAAATAGTCACCCATACTCCTCTTCAGTCTTCAAACTAATAGCATTCATGAACTACCACAATCATTTCTATTTCGTCTTGCCTCACTCTGTGGGCCATGTGCTTAAAGGATGATTAATCTGGCCCCTGCTCACCCCTCCCCAAAGCCTGTGGTTGGTGTCATTCTGATGTTACATCGTTCCCTTCTGAGTACTCGTCCTTAGGGATTTTCCCTTACTAGTAACTTGGTATTGTTAATTAGGCCTCCTGTGGACTGAGGTCATTTGTCTTATTGTGGTCAGAAGATTCTGGACTTAAGAAGACCTGCAAAGAAGAGAAGTTAAAGTCTTACAAACAAATCTTACTGTTACTACAGATGCCTTTTTTAGTTTTTTTCTTAAAGTATATACAGCTAAATAAACAATGAACACCAATTTAATCACATCCCTAGTAATTCCTAAAAACATGTCTGCAATATATAACTAGAGTTTAAGTTTCTTAATAATTATTCTGTTAATATTGTGCTTTACTTTTGCATAATACATTTGATATACAGCATGAGTTGAATCAGTATTTAACTGGAATTGTATAAGGGCATGAAACAATTGTTCTTTATAAAATTTCTTAGAAGAAATGCATCATGACATTAACTGACCTGGATTCTCAGAACAAGGAGTCAAAAGACAGCAAAGCAATAAAGATTTCCAGGATAGAAAGTCCAATTCTACAATTAAAAATGTGTTCAGTCACCCTAAAAAGCATAATGGAATATTAGATATCAACCAAAACTCCTCATTGCTTTGCTCCTCCTTCACCTGGAATGACCTTTTGGCTTTCTTCTAAACAAAGCCAGGGTGTTTAGCAGCATCTCCTGTCTCCCTGGGGTCCCTTTTCTCTCCTCTTTTATCAGGCAGGACTTTTGGGGTTTACTCCAGAAAGCAAGTTTATTGCAGAATAATGGGAATAGGATTTCAAATACACAGAACTGAAGACATGAAGGAGGACAGAACCCTCAGCACTGCACCCACACATAGCATTTATTTTGTGTGTTCTGCAAGGCTTCATCCTCTGCAATCAGTTAGGTCTTCTCCAGGTGACAGAGACGTGGCCAGTACCCACTCCCGGGGTTACAACAATCCAAGATCTGAGGGGAAAACTCAACTGCAGCAGGAAAACCCAAGGGAGGACGCTGTGTCATGTGTGTCACATGTCCGCCCTTGAGTCAGTGACTGAGCACAGGGCAGGGGCTGACACACAGTAATTCACAGTGGTCCTACCTCTTCTCACCCATCCCCATCCAGGAAGGTGGAGTCTGCTGCCCAGTAAGGGGACAGGGGAAAGGGAAAGTGATGAATGGACAAACAATAATGACTAGTATTTACTATATCTTTTAGCACTTTCTGGGTACTTTTAGATGCGTTTTTGGTTATTATTTCCTTAATTTTGCAAGGCTAAGGTGCAGGATTGATTACTGTTCCCTTTAGACAGAAGACCTCAGGACTCCTTGCCTAAAGTCACAAGATTGGACAGGAGCAGAGATAGAATTTGAACCTAGAACGCCTGACAGCATGTCTAGCCTCCCAGATATCCACCTACTGTACCTGCCAAATTCTTTTTCCCTCCTTTTCTTCATCTGTGTTTCCTTCCTCCATTATAGGATGACTGACAGATGGCAGGGCTTGATGAGGCCTGCACAACCCTCCTTGCCCTGGTTGTAACCCCATATCACTCATAGTCAGCCTTTCTGAACTTCTCACAATAGCTGTTGGAATTTCTGTTTTGCTCCACTACTGTCTCCCAACCAGAACCAAGACCTGGATTCAGATTTCCAGAGTTCTGGGCAGAAGACAGGGATCGCATTCTTTTTTTCAGTAGCGAGATGCTACTGAACATCAGGAAGCAATTTTACACAACATCACGTATGGAGGTGAGGCTGGGTAAAGAAGGGAAAAGCAATAATACACAGAAATCTGTTTACAGTGATGAATCACTAATATTTTATCAGATTACTGTCCTACCTGGGAGCTAAATTCCCACTAAGACATAATTTAGCAGCCGAATATAAGCCATCTTCTCTGCTTCTCTCTTGATTTCTCATCTACAAGAAGCTTCCAGCCCAAGCTCATGCCAGCTTCTGCATGGCTTCCCTCAGTGCCTTTCTGAGGCCAGCAAATTGGAATGTTCCTTTTGCAAAGTCCTCTGCACAAATACATCTCGTGTTTCTTATTCCCATGCGCTCGGCTCACAAGACAGCTGTGATTTTCTTATGAGCAGTCACTGTAGCTGGCAGATCTGTATTTCCCTTCCTAGCAAAGCCTGGTACAAAGTAAATGTCTAATAAATATTAATTCACAGATCCCTCTGGCTCCCTTCAGCCTTCTAGTTCATTCTGTGATTTCTGCCTTAGGGCCTATGGGATCATTCTATTTGAATTAACAGCTGGATCAGCAAGGCACATTCTCCAGAAAACAATACGATTCCATCCCTCCGTGCCTCTTCCAATGGCTGCTCAGAGCCACTGTGAGCCACCAAAATAAAATCTCAGGCAACTCTTGCACTTCGCTGTGTGTCCTCAGGTTATAGATGACTTGTTGCTCTTTCCTAGGGCTGGGGGGAAAAGTCACTTGGTAAAAATCTCAGAGCCACACTAACTATGGAGCTACACACTGCATCCAGCTTTTCAGGCTCCTGGCTCCTTCGTGCTTTGAAAGACATTTGTGGAGAAACTCTCATGCCTTAGCAGACTATTGAGAAGGCTTTCAACCCTTATCAGTTGAGAATTTGCTCAGAAGAACCCTCTGGGAAGACTGCCTACTGGGGAATTTGTAACCTTAATCAGTCTCCATAGTCACAGCAAGCAAAATACAAGCTGGGTTTGGAGTTGGCTGAACCCCAGTCATTCCTCATACTTGCCCTGGTATTCCAGCTCTTTTCTGTCTGCTGTATTCACTCTTCCTTCTCTGCTGGAAGTGCCCTGCCATAGGACAGCACCATTACCCCTAATGCTTTGCGATCAAGTCTGTGGTCTCCTACCCCTGTGCGTTCATTGCACCTCTGCTGGTCCCTGACCACATCGGGGTACACTCATTGTGGTTTGTGCCTCTGTGTGTGTGTGTGTGTGTGTGTGTGTGTGTGTGTGTGTGTTGTATATGCATGCATGTCTCCACAAGACTCAGGTCCTGAAGAACAAGGACAATGCATTTTTATCTATCTAACCCTAGCATCTATTTCAGTGACTCATTAATAGAGTATAAATTCTACTGAACATATATTCTATGTCAGTCTCTGGACCACCCACTATAGATGAAAAGTAATAGTCTCTATTCCTAAGAATGTTTAGTAATAACTGCTACAAGTGCTCCCCTTTTTCCTGCTCCTGAGCTATGGGTCTTTTGATTTTCTTTCCTCTTCTTCTTCTTCTTCTTCTTCTTCTTCTTCTTCTTCTTCTTCTTCTTCTTCTTCTTCTTCTTCTTCTTCTTCTTCTTTTGAATACAAAACAAAAAAGGATAAAAAGGATACAGAATTTCAAGAAAAGTTGGAAAATTATGCTAATTAATATATTGCATATTGTTATCTTAAAAGTAGTTCAGGTTATAAGATTTAAGCATTAAAAAATGATCAAACAGGGCTAAGGATTTAGCTCAGCCGCATAAGCGCCTGCCTTGCAAGCGTGCAGTAGTGAGTTCGATCCCCAGTAACAATTTAAAAAAAAGTGTAAAAAAAAAGCAAAAAGTGATCAAACAATCAAACAATGAGAACACAAACTTTCTGATGAACTTGCAGAGTAGTATAGTTATTTATCTTGTGTGTGTATGTATATATATATATATATATATATATATATATATATCACATGTATATGTGTATACTTATATACATATTTTTCCACCTTTCTTTTCTCCTTTCTCCTATCCCTGTTGAGCTTTCATTTTGAGCACTTTGTTTCTCTTTCATTTTCACAAAATCTATGGTACATCTTGGAATTTATTACTGAATTTATTTCACTTATGAGTATATCTTAAGTTGCATCCATTTATCTATAAAAACCTCAAGATTATCTTTTTATAGCTGAGTAATACTCCATTGTATAAAAATACCATACCTTTTTTTTTTTTATCCATTCCTTGGTTGACAGGCATGTGGGTTGTTTCCAAGATTTAGCCGTTACAAGTTGTGCTACTATAAACGTGTGCACACATATCGCTACAGCATGATGTTCTCAATTCTTCTGGGAAAATACCCAGAGAGAGAATAGCTGGATTAAATGGGATCTCCAATCTTAGTTTTTTGAGGAATCTTCACATTGATCTCCACAGTGGTTGCACCAGTCTACACTCCCACCAACAGTGGAGAAGTGTTCCTTTTTCCCCACAGCCCTACCAACATTTGTTATTGATTGATTTCTTGAAGGCAGTCATTCTTTCTGGAGTGAGATGGAATCTCAATGTTGTTTTAATTTGCATTTCTTGAATGACCAGTGATGGTGAACATTTCTTCATGTATTTATTTGCCATTTGTATTTCTTCATCTGAGAAGTGCATGTTCTTCTCAGATACCCATTTTTGGATTTGGGTTTTTGAATTTGGAGGGCCTGATATTTTTCAATTCTTTATATGTTCCAGATATAAGTCCTTTGTCTGAGGGACAGTTAGCTAAAATTCTTTCCCATTATGTGGGTTTCCTTTTCACTCTGTTGGTGATTTCCTTTGAAGTGCAAAACTTTTAAAGATGAAATCCCATTTGTTGATTGTTTGAAGTACTTCCTGCGCATTTTGTTCATGAAATCTTTGCCTACCCCTATTGTCTTCAAGATTTCTACCTACCTTGTCTTTCAGTAGACTTGGTGTTTTCTATTTTAATATTTAGATCTTTGATCCATTTTGACTTTAATTTAGTGCATGATGATAGACATGAATCTAGTTTTAGTCTTTGGCATGTGGAAAGTCAATTTTTCCAGCACCATTTGTTAAAGAGACTATCTTTCCTCCAGTGAACATGTTTTGCCCTTTGGCAAAGATAAGGTGGCTAAGTGTCTTTGTAGTTGTGTCTGTATCTCCTAATCTGTTTTTTTGCCAGTAAGATGCTGATTTTATTGCAGTAGCTTTGTAGTATAATATTAAGTCTAGGATTGTGATGCTTTCTGCCTTGCCTTTGTTGCCTAGGACTGCCTTTGCTATTCTAGTTTTCTTCTGCTTCCAGATGAATTTTAGGAATGTTTTCTTTAGATTTGCAAGGTCCGCTAAAGGTATTTTGTGGAGGATTGCACTGAATCTGCATAATAGCTTGAGATTATGGCCATTTTCACAATGTTGGTTCATTCTATGCAAGGAATATCTTTCCATTTTCTAATATCCTCTTCAATCTCCTTTTTTAGAGTATTATAGTTTTCAGTATATAGTTTTACATCCTTTGTTCAATTGATTCCTAAGTATTTCATTTTTTTGGAGGCTATCATGAATAAGTGTTAGACTTTATCAAAAGTTTTTTCTGCATCTATTGAGATGATTATGTGGCTTTTGTCTTTGGTTCTATTGATATGGTGTATTACATTGATTTGTGTATGTTGAACCATCCCTGCATGCCTGAGATGAATCCCACTTGGTCATGGTGTATAATCTTCTTGATTTGCTGCAGTCTGTTTACTAGTATTTCATTGAGAATTTTTGTATCCATGTTCATTAGGGAGATTGGCCTATAGTTCTTTTTGGTTGGGCCTGTCTCTGGTTTCAGTATCAGAATAGTACTTGTCTTAAAGAATGAGTTAGGCAGAATTGTTTCCCTTTGAATTTCATTAAAGTTTGAGGAGTACTGACAATAAATCTTCTATAAATTTATTGTAGAATTCAGCCAGGAATCCATAAAGACCTGAGATTTTCTTTGCTGGTAAGCTTTTAATTACATTTTCAATTTCAGTAACTGATATCGAGTTATTCAAAATTTTTATACCTTCTTGATTCAGTTTTGGTAATTCATTCATTTCTAGGAATTTGTCCATTTGTTCTGTTTTTCAGCCTATGTGAGTAAAGATTTCCAAAGTAGGTGTTGATGATCTTCTGTATTTCCACACAATCTGTAATAATTTCACCTTTTTCATTCCTCATTGCATGAATTTGAGTTTTTTCTTTCTTTTTCTTGATAAGATTGACTATGGATTTATCAATTTTGCTTATTTTCTCAAAGAAACAACTCTTTGATTTCTTAATTCTTTGTATTGTTTTCATTCTTTCTTTCTTTCTTTCTTTTTTCCCCTTTGGTACCAGGGATCAAACTCACAACTGCACACTTGCAAGGCAGGTGCTTATGCCACTGAGCTAAATCCCCAGCCCTGTATTGTTTTCTTAGTCTCAATTGTATTAATTTCTACTCTGATCTTTATAATTTCCTCCCTTCTCCTAAGCTTTGGTGTTGACTTGCTCTTCTTTTTCTAGAAGCTTGAGGTGTAGCATTAGGACAGGTTTTACTGCATCCAATAGGTTCTGGTATGTTGTATCTGCATTTTCATTGACTTGTAGATATTGCTTAATTTCTTCTTTAACTTTGTCTGTAACTCTCTGGTTGTTCAGGAGGGTGTTATTTAATTTCCATGTGTTTATGTAGGTTTTGCAGTTTCTTTTCCCATTAATTTCCAATTTCAATGTACTATGGTCCAATAATATACATGGGATAATTTTAATTCCTTTGCATTTACTTATGTTCTATGGGTTAATATATGGTGTATTTTAGAGACTGTCCCAGGTGCAGTTGAGAAGAATATGTGTTCTGATGGTGTTGGGTGGAACACCATGTAAACATCATTTGTTCACAGGTTTGAATCAGTTATTTCTTTACTGACTTTTTGTCTAGTTGATCTATCTCTTTGTGCTACTGGGGTATTAAGTTCCCCATTACAGTTGTGTTACTGCATATTTGGTTTTTCATGTCTATTAGAGCCAGCAAATGTAGAAGCCTGGTGGCCCCAGGCTCCACTTTTAACTAACATGTCTACTATCTCCCTAGATCTTGTTGACCCAGCTGAGATACAGACTGACTACAGTGCAGAGTGGTAAAGTTAAATCAAACCACCACTACCATAAGTATTTGCTGAGGGAAGGCAAATGAACAGATGCAAAGCTATGATTGATACATCATGCACAGTAGCCATTCATCAGGGAAATGATTTGGAACCTGTTCACCATATTCTCCAGTCAAATAAAAATGTTATGAATTAGACATTTCTACATGCTCTAGAAGAAACAATGACTGCTATAGTCAGAGCTTTAAATCTTTCTCTGTCATAAATGCTGTGGACCAGAGCCAAAAACCAGTGTGGATCTGAAAAGAGCTCCCTAGAATGAATATATTTACATTTATTCCATAAACTAGTGTTTCCTTTGCAAGCCATGATATCCATCAGCCCCTCTCTGGCCTCTATGGCTTGGCAGAGGAAGAGGTCGTAATGGAGCTCTATTTTTAGCTAGCCTGTGGGTTGGGGCTCGCAGACTTACTTTTTTTTTTTTTTTGTCTTAATATTTTTCTTTCTCTTAGCCTTGGAGCCTGTGTTTACTTGATCAGCAGTTAGAGCTGAAAATCTTGAGGGGCTCCTGCAGGGCAAATCAGTTTTGAGTGTTTTTAAAACTCGATTCTTGATAGCACTGGTGCTGCCTCATCACGAAGAAAATTAAGGTAATAATAAAGGTTTCCAAGAGAGCTCAGGGTGTTTTAACTGCATAAAAAGTGGTTTTAAAGAGCAGCAAGTTGTGGAAACTTAAAGATGGAAGAAATTTCGGAATTTTTAGAATCAATGTTACTGTTTTATTTTGGTATTGATATTAAAGTAATGATAACTTTATATAAAAATGCTACTGATGTGTGCCTATCATGGAGCCAGGTTTGAGGGGAAAAGTGCTCTTACTAACACAGGGACTTCCTGAAGGGACAAGATTTATACATATTCATGTAAAACAAAACATTTTGAGAGCCAAATTAAACAAATATGATAGAGGGTCAAGTGAATCTCACAAACAGCAAGCACTTGTTGCTTCTGGGAGGGTGAAATTTACTGTTACAGACAGAACTGTGTTCATCCTCAAATTCACATGCTGAAGTGCTTAACACCACAACCTCAAAAATGTGGTTATATTTAGAGATGGGGACTTTAAGAAAGTGGTTAGGTCAAATCAAAGTCTAATATGACTGATATCTTTATTAGGTGGGAAATTAAGACATAGAGGTGTGGGGATTTAGCTCAGTGGCATAAGGGCCTGCCTTGCAAGCACATGGTCATGAGTTTGATCCTGATACAAAAAAAAGACACAGACCATGTGGCAATACAAGGAGAATTGGTTATCTATAAGCCAAAGAGAGAGACTGCAGAAAGCAACCTTGCTGGCACCTTGCTCTAAGACTCCTAACCTCCAAACATTTGAAAAGATACATTTCTGTTGTCTGAGTTCCATCGTCAGGAATACATTTTTATGGAAGTACCAGCAAATCAGTATATCTTCATAAACTGAAGCAGTCCAGGAAGAGCTCATGAAGGAAGAGGACAAGACACTGCTGTGAAAAATGGGCATGATTATTGGATGGTGGCCTTCCTGACAAAGGATGGGGCATATTTATTTACATCAAGTGAGACTGCTGACATCTGACTTTTTTGACCTAAGAACATGACAATATTGTGTGGTTCAATCTACTATAAAGGATTTGAGACAAGATGATGGTGACCCGTGACACTGATGAGTGGGAGCATATTACAGCTTCATGATCTGAAGTACCTGCTTTACTAAACGATTGGGAGTAAATTTCCTCACAGAACCTGAGTTTCCTCTTGTGTCGAGTGAGGACAAAATACATGTTCTTACCTCACAGGATTGTTGAGAGCATTAAAGTAGATGATGCTTAGCACAGGATCTGAGACATATTAAAGATCTCAACAAATGATGGGACAACTTGTAAGGCTCCCTGGGTTGCAGGTAATAGGAGTTAAATTGAAATAGCTTAAGTGAGGAGAGGGGAATTATTAAAATAACAGAGATGCCCCCACAGAACACAAAGCAAGCACTTAGTTCAGTGGTTCTCAACTGGAGAAGATTTGGTCCCCCAAGGAATATTTGGCAATGTGTGGAGATATCTGCGACTGTCTGCTGGGGAGGTGCCGTTCGCATCCAGTCATTAGGGGTCAGGGATGCTGCTTAACCTCCTAAAAGGTGACAGGCAGCCCCACGCCAAAGAATTATCCAACTCCAAAAGTCAATAATTCTGCTGTGGAGAAATCACAAGCCAGGGGCCAGAAGCGCACCTGGATTCTCAAGGCCATGCCTGTCAGTGTGTCCTGGCCATTAAACTTTTATCTCTTAGTTCCACACTGGGCCTTATCAATTCTCCTTTGTGATGCAGGAGCTCAGTCTTTACAAATCACATTTCTGTTTTTCTGACTGGTTCTATGACCTCCCTTCTAAAGGCAATGGATGCTAGGAAGAGTCTAAAAGCCTGAAAGAAGAAGAAAGGACCCCAGATGGCTTGCTGTTACTGCCCACGTCACCTAGCAACATGTGTCTGCCCGGCAGCAGCAGCCACAGCAGCTGGACCCAGTGTACCTGTGTTCCAGGTTTCTCAGGGTTACGCTTAGAGTTTTGCATTGCATATCCACAACCTACCTCATGGTGACCCTTCAGCAATGCAGCCTCAGCCAGCCCACACCTTCTCCCTGATGCTCAACCTCAGGAGATTTTCTGTGAGTTCCAGAGTTCCAGAGGCACCAACTCCAACTGCACAGACCTGTTCTCCACGGGTCTGGGTCTCAGCTCTTCTCAACATCTTTCTGTGTTTCTCTAGGCCTAGGAGTGTCTGCTCCTTCCTGAAGTTAGTACCTCTGTATAATCTCAGGGTTCTCTTTGGTTTCTACAGCCCCATAACACTTTTACCAACTCCCATTAGAAAATCTGTTAAAATAGCTAGTTTGCTTTCTGTTTCCTGACTGAACTTGACAGATAGATAAAGCACATCTGCTTTATTCTTCTTCTGCTACAGAGTGGCTTCACTGCCTGTCTGCTCCCTGCCCACAGCTCCAGAGCCTAGACATTGTAGGTTCAGCACCAGGGAGAATGAATCTCTCTTAGGCTAATTATAAATTCCTGAGAAAGAAGCTCCCATTGGCCAGGCCTGAGTCACGTGTCCACGCTTGTCCAATCACCTGTGGCAAAAGATAAGGGCAAGCTGCACAAGGTGGCAGTCCTTTCTTCCCAGTTCAGTCAGGATTTAATAGGAAGCCACTTTCCAGGTTTTTGAAACTCCAGAGTCTGTCTGTTTAAGTTATTGTTGGTTGTAGTTCTAGTAATTTTAAAGTAAATACTAAGCTTCTGCATATTTCTATGTAATCTTAGTAGGAAGTAGGAAATCAGAATCTTTTCAGAAAGTATACACAAACCCATAGGAGTATACAATAGGTCTTGGTGCCCCCCTATTCCTTTGCTGAGCCTGGACCTAACCAGATCCTTGTGATCCCACTATGTAAATACAGAGTTTTAAAATAACTAGAGTATGCTTTCTGGCAGGCTAAAGAGTCCCAATTATTCACCTTTGTAAATGGCTCAACATTTCTTAAGGGGTTAAATAAGTGATGTAAGATTATAACCTTAATGGCCTTGACCCAGATAGAGTTGGGAAGGGCTGGAGCCTGAGGTTAGATCCCATCTCAAAATCATAGGCCTCAAATACCTCTCTGAGCTTCTGTTTTCTCAACCAATGGGGACTTTTTTTTTCTTAATCTCATGTGGCAATATTGTGATTAAATAATGGAATACCTGTGAAAGAGCCTAACTAAACGTCTAGAACTTGGGCCTTAATAACTGGGATTTATATCTCTTTTCAGTCCTGCAGTGAGTTACAAACAAAAATTTTTTAATACAAGTCAAGATTCCATGGTAACCCTGAAACATGGATTCTGGAGGCCAAATTCCCGAACATGGTCTTACTTAGCCTACAATGCTTGCATCCATCAACTGCATACAGATTGTGGCAGCTGGTCAGCCAGTGACCCCGGGGCACAAGTGTGTGCTAAGAACACGAGTTCTGGAATACTAAGATCTGCTGTCATACTTGGTAATGCAAACATTAGCTGTAGACCTTTGGGTTAATCATCCAGCTTCATCCATAAAACAGGGTGGACAATGAGAATAGTTGGTTGGTCCTCTTATCAGGAATGAATGAGCTCAACCACTCAGTGTAAATGCACTTCGGCCAGTGAGGGGCTGTTACTTAGGAGACAGGAAATAGCTCTTCTCATTATTTTCTGTCAATAAGCCTTGGGAGATGAGTTTGATAATTTTGTAAGACCTAAAAGCAAGATTGTTCTTTAGATAAAATACCAATAGAATTTTAAAGGCATATATCTCTTAATTTTAGAGTTCATTTTATCTGCCAATATCTACCTTTCTTCTGCAGCTGAAAAATCTTTCAGTTGTTCTCCAGCTGGTTATCTCAGGGCTACGGGATCGGGCTTTCTTGGGGTCCACACTAGAACTCATCTCAGATGGCAAGTTCCTCACTTGTCAATGTTTATTTCTGCTTTTGTAGAAAGGCCTCGAGCCAGGCATGGTGATGCACGCTGTGCTCCTAGCAATCAGAAGGATGAGGCAGAAAGGTCGCCGTGAGTTTTAGACCAGGCTAGGATACATAGTGTGTTCAAGATCACCTTGAACTACATCAGAGTGAGACCCTGTCAAAAGAAAAGAGAAAAAGAAGGGGAGAGAGAGAGAGAGAGGTCTTATGTGAGATTTCTTAGATTTGGTTTTGTCTATTGTAAAGTCAGCGTCATTTATTGGAACCTGTTACCATTAGCCCTTGAGCCAGACCTCCTCTATGAAGCAATACAAGTCACTCTGAATATACTGTATGACAACAACACCAAAACTGCCTTAGGTTTGTAGACTTACCCTAAAATAACCTCCAGTGAGACCACAGGTTTTTTTGTTTTAGAATGCACAATTACTTTGTGTCAATTAAAAATGAATAATAAAACCATACTAACAGATAAAGTCAATCCAAGAAGTCAATAGATGCCTTTTTAAAAATAACCAAACACATTTATGGGAATGAAAAATAAATAACAATCAAATTAAAACCCAAGGGGGAATTCTGAGTTGTAGTAATGGTATTGATTTGCTTTTGCTTATTTTTAACTTTGTATCTTGAAATAATTTTAGATTTAGCAAAAAGTTACAAAAATAGCAAGAAAATTCCCATATATCCCCACTGTAATGTTAACATATGGCATAGACATATTAGAAGCCAAGAGATTAACATTAGTAGAAAACAGTTAATGAATATGCAAATTTTACTCAAATGTTCACTGACATTATTTCTCTACTTTGAGATTCATGCCTCTATGGACTGAGTTTCCAGTTGTCCTTTGTCTCTGGTGAAGAGTGCTGCCCAAATATTTCAAAGGACATCATTCAATTTCGATTTGTTTGGTGGTGTCTCATAATTAAAGTTAGCTATTTCTGGTAAAAATACCACAGAAGTAACATTTTTCTCATATTAAGGGATATACAATGTCAATCTTGTTTATTAGTGGGAATGTTAATCTCTACCAGTTGTAGTCTGTTTCTCAGTATATTCATTACAAAGTTTTATGGACTAGATCTAGAATGTCTCCCCAAAGGCTTATGTGTTCATTTTTTGAGTTTTGTAAGGTGATGGGAAAATGGAGGTGCAGTGTCCATCAGTGAATTTATTCCCTGTCTTACTTTTCTCATTGCTGAGACAAAATACCAGATACCCAAAATTAAGGGAGAAAAGGTTTACTTAACTCACAGTTTGTGGAGGTTTCAGTCCACAGTCAGCTGGGTCTAAGGCAGGGTGGAATGTCAGAGGGGTAACAGTTCATGGTGATGGAAAACAGCAAAACAACAAGAAGAAAAAAAGGAAACAAACCTCTTTCTGTCCCTTATACTGTATGCAGGATACCTGCCCCAGAGTGGGTAAAGCAATCACGCCCTTAATCCCAGCATTGGACCATGAATCAATCACAAACTCTAGATTCAGCCACTTCCAAAATGACCACACCCCCATGACCACACGAGGCTTTGAGAGACATCCAGACACAAGCCATATCATCCCCTAAAGAGTTCAGAGCTGAATGTGCCCTTAGGATCCAGGATCTGGGTAGAAATGACAAGTCACTGAAGGCAAGATCTGGAAGGATATCAGCCTCCCTGGTGTCTCCCTTTACTTTCTGCTTCCTGATGACCATGAGGTGAGCATCTTTCCTCTGCCAGACCCTCCCACCATGCCCTTCCCACCTTGAAACCAGCCAGCTAGAGATTGCATCCTCTAAAAACTGTGAGCCAAAATAAATCTCTCCTTTAATTTGTGGGTGCCAGGTATTATGTCTCAGAGATAAAGTGACTGAGACACAAAGTCACTATATTTTCCTTCCTAATTAATAAATATCTTGGAGAAACTCCTTTAGGAAAAATTATGGTGAATAATTCTTATTTCTTGGCAAAGTTAAAAGTGTCTGATAAATGAAAAGCCTCAGCATATTTAGGATACAAAGGATTTATTCAGCATTAGGAAAATAAATAAACAATTGTGACTTTTTCATAAATGGAATAATATTCAGCACCATAAATTAATGAGCAGTAGGTTATCTTGAACATAGAAGACTCAGAAACATGTTGTTGAAAAAAGAAAACTGTACCATTTAATTCTTGTAAAATAGCACAAAATTTTCTAAAGTTCACAAAGTACATAAATAATATATTGCTTCAGGAAGCATGCATATACAGCACATCTATGAAGAAAATTAAAAAGATACTTTTTTCCCATTTGAGAAATCTGAAAGACATGTAACATATTCATACAGTGAAGCACAATTAAATTCAGAAAGAATAAAGAACACATTACTGACGCATAGAACAATACAGATGAGCCTGGCCATCAGTGTACAGAAAATAAGATGAGACACAAAGGTGCACACATTGTACAGATTCATTATATATGAAGGTCACAAACCAGGGAAACTTCCCTACAGAGATCAACACAGTGATTAGAGCAATGGAGTGGGATGAGGAATTAGGGGTGAGGGACCCACTCAGAGAGCCCGAGAGAAGCTCTGAGGTGGCTGTTTCTTGTCTGATGATGGCTACCTGAGTACTGCGTCAGCTAGGGTTCACCAGAGGAACAGATTTAATATAGTGTAAGGCTATACATATATTTATATGTAATACATGCTGTATACATATGATACATAAAAGATTTACAAGTTGGGTTTACTATGGCCCCCTGCAGAGTCAGAGCATCCAGTCAAATCTGAAGGCTTGGGCTGAGTCTAAATTTTGCGAATCTCTGCAGTGCCTACCAGGCATATATATCCTACTGGTAATTGTGGCTATTCAGAAATGAAGTGAAAATATTTTTCTCTCCCAGTAATGTGTACCTATTTTTCTAATGGTTACTTGGTCATTAATAATATGCCCTTATGCTGGGGATTTAGCTCAGTGGCATAAGCACCTGCCTTGCAAGTGCGAAGTCATGAGTTTGATACCCGGTACCCAAAAAAAAAAAAAAAAGGTCCTTACTAAAAAAAAAAATAATAATAATAATACATACTTACTAAGTTGTTTAAATTCAAATGAGGAAACAAAACAGAGCTCATTGATTATTCCTTTGGGCTAAGGGGTGCCATGAAAATATAATGGAGCTGGGTATGGTGGTGCACTCCTGTAATCCCAGCAAGTGGGAAGCTGAGGCAAGAGGATTGTTGCAAGCTCAAGACCAACCTGGGCTACAAAGTGAGCCCAAGGCCAGCCTGAACTGTATAGTGAGACCCTCTCTCAAAAAAGAAAGAAAATATAATGGAGACACTAAAGGGGATGTTTGAGAACCCCTGCTGCTGTGACCCTCTGATACACATGTGTAAATACAGATTCCCCAGCATGGGATCTGATGTGCATGACTCCTCAGAAAATGCAGGGTGGTGTGAATGAATGATTGAATGAATGGGTAGTTGTCCTTTTCCCTCATCTATTCAGCCTTCATCATCCTAGTGTGCAGCCCTCTAAGTGAACCCCTCACTCCCAGCCTTTGCTTGGGCAGGATTGGGAAAAGGATTGGAAGCCACATGGGGCCCCAAGATGACTGTGGCACCACTCAGAGACACACAAGCAAACATCACAAAGCAAGTGGACACAAGAGAGAGAGACTGGAGTCTGTGGCAGGTGACAGGTGACAGATGAGAAGGGCTGGGAATACACAGACAGCTAAGAATAGGAAGCTCAGGCTGGTAGCAGCAAAGAATGTGACACAGAGGAATCAGGGTGACATTGTGCTTGAATGTAATGGGATTTACTGAAGAGGAGCAGAGCAGGTATATAAGAACGGAGCCACAAGGCCAGGCCTGGGGAAAGAGATGTGCTTATAATACTAAATGCAAGGCTTGCAATGGGGCAACAAAACTCCAAAGTTTGGCTGGTTGGAAAGTATTCAAAAGTACAAAGGGGTACAAAATAGAACCCAGGAGAGTTATATCCAGGTGAGTAATCAACAGTGCTAGAGTCATTGGGAAGGAAAGAGAATGATTTCTACTTTCTCCGTGGGCTGAACCCACTCCTTCAAAGGCACAGCGAACACGGACTGAAGATGCTTCACCTCCAGACCTATAGAGGCAACTGTTGATGTGGCTGGAATATCAAAATCTGCTCACAAAGAGATTGAGTCAACCAAACAAAGCCCCAGCATGGTGCACCAGGCTGGCAGGTGGCTCTGCCTGCAAACTTCATATCAAGTTTTGTCTCATTCTGTCTTTAAGAGGTCTCACTCATTTTTGCACTGCATCTCAAATTGTAATGTTCATCACACTGCAGTGTTATTCCCATATCATCACAACCATCTAAAATAAAGTATGTGCATCTGTTTGAACTTAGAACATTTTACAACTTGATGGCAGAACGTTATTTTTGTTGAACCTTTATTCTCTCAGCATATGAAATCTATTTGTTCTAAAGCACCCATATAATCTTTCTACTAATTCTGTCAAGGTACATTGTACTGTTGTCTTTTTGGTGCCTTTTTACCCCTCCCTTTAGTATAAAGGATTAAACCCAAAGCCTTTACACTGAGCTATATGTCCAGCTCTTTTGTAAGTTTTTATTTTGATTCAGGGTTTCATTTAAGTTACTAAGCTCTCCAGGCTGGGCTTGAATTTGTAATCCTCCAGCTTGGCCTCCCAGAGCATTGGAGGAAGGTAGGGATTTTAGGCACATACCACCACTGCCAGTGCTGGTGCTCTTCTGAAGGACAAGTATTTATGACATTGATAACACTGAGAAATCCAGAGAAGCAACTGAGATTTGTAGAAATTCACTGGATTGAGAAATCTGGAATCAAATCCTGAGTTTATGATGCACTCTGACTTCACTCCAGTCTGGCTATCTCTCTAAACTTCAGCATTTTCATCCATAAAGTGACACAGCAAAGTTAACTGCTGTGGGTACAGCATGAGCTTGAGGTTTCTGGATCGTAGCTGAATTCTGCAGGACAATCATTTCACAACACCCTGAACCCATGGACATGATTCACTCTGAGTTCAAATTTTGCTGTGTATAAAGTAAGAATAGTGAGATTTTCCTCGTGGGGTTATTGAGACAAAGGGAAAGTAGACTAATCAGATATCTTACTTTAAACTCCACTGACTAATACTGTGTTTTCCAATGGGGGAAGAAATAGGATTTTTTTAAATGACGCATTCATCATTGTATTTAGTAATGGTGAGTGATGTAGTTATCCTATCATGCCATGATTTAGGTACAATTACTCCAACTTACTGTCTAGATATGTGCTTTCCTATGCTGATTTGCAAATTTAATGTTCGGTATGGGACTGGTTTCCTTGTAAATTCTGTAGCACAAAGTAGCAAGCACGATTTTGCAAAGCACATTTTGGAACTGTGAGCATGCAAGATACAAATATAAATTAACCCTCAATACGTTCATTGTGTAAACCCACAGTGCAAGTCAGTCTGGGGTCTACTTTCCTGTTTCACATTCACTCAGCACTTCCATCTTCATGACCACTCTTACACTTCTCTTGTTATAAATTTTAATATACATTTACCGTAAAAACTATGAAAGCAGAGGTAATTTTAAAAACACTTTTTAATATACCCAAAAATCACAACCATTAATACTCTGGTGTGTAAATTCCTGGTTTTGTACATGTTTTCAGATGGACTTGGAATATATTTTATTGTTAATGTAATTTTGCAAGTTTATTATGTAATATTTTTATATGCAGATTTTACAATTCAGTGGCATTAAGCACACTCACTGTTGTCCAGTTGTCACCTCTCCTAAGTCCTACAACTCTTTCCTCATCCCCTAAGGATACTCCAGACCCACATCACAGTCACTCTCTATTTTTCACTTCATCAAGCTCAAAGAAAGCACCAGTTTCCTTCCTGTCACTATGTATGTATCTAGTCTAGCTGTTTTATACAAAAGGGGTCATAACTTTATGATTTTTGTGCCTAAGTTCTTTCACTTACAGAACATCATATTTTAAGGTCCATCCATGTTGTAACATCTATCAGTTTCTTATTTTTTTTGTAACTGAGTCACTAACATTCAATTGTATGGCTATGCCACATTTTATTTATCCATTCATCAACTGATGGGCATCTGAGTTGTTTGGACACAGTTGTGATTGTTTGTGTATAAGTTTTCTGCCTGAATATCTATTTTCACTCTTAGAAGCAGAATTTCAGGTAACACGTCATCATGAATATTTTTCTAGAGAGTCAAAAACTCTTTTGCAATGCCTTTTTATATGACTGCAAAAAAGTTCATTGTATGGATTTACCAGAATTTAGTTCAGAATCCCCTATTGCTGAATATTTAATTTATTCCAAACTTTTTAATGTCGTAATGCATGCTTTTAGAGCTCTGGGACCCTCCATAGCTATCATGCCAGTGTACTTCTCACAAACCAGCCCTGCTTAGAAGAACTATATTTCTAATATCTTAGGACTCACAAAAATCTGAAAGATATGTAACGTTAACTCCTATTTTACAAGTAAAAACTGAGACGAAGTTTACACACATGTGCATGATCTTAATATTGAAACTGAGGTCATTAAATTTCATGGGCAGGACTATTTTCTCAGGATGAAGTTCTAGAAGTAGGGTTTATAAATCAAAGGACGTGCAACATTTTAAATTATTTATTGCAGAACTTTTAAAAGGCAAGACACTTTTGGCAACTTCATCAAGCTTGAATCAAGAATTTTAAAGATTTAATTTGGTTCCAAAATGCCTTTCAAAAATTGATGCTATAATCTTTGGCATGAAGGCCATATTTAAATTGCGAGAAAATGAGCTTCTTGTTTATGTAGATCATAAATTTACTGCCAAGGCACAAATGTGAATCTAAGAGGTCTCAAATTATAGAATCAGTGGTTAGAATTCACGATAGCATGCTCTGAGTCGTTTGCATTTGCCAAATCGTGATCAATCTTTTGATGAGTAATTCAAACCCTGAGGTTGTCAACATGAAAAGAGAGGCTTCCTCCAAATTGTCTTTAGGACGAGAGTTGGTATTTGGGACATGATGTTCACAGCCCTCAGCAGAATGTCATTTTTTGATAAGTGGAAATGTGTTTTCTACAGGGAACCTGCTGCTCTATGGAACAACTAGTTTGATAATTGCTGTAACTTCTGTTATTAAGTACCAGATTGAAAATAACTTTGTGCCATGAGTAATCTTAGTTCAATGGCTATAACAGAAGCAGTCCCAAGTCAGGAAAACCATACTGGTATGGTTTAGATCTAAAATGTGCCCCAAACTCTCATGTGTTTGAAAGGTGATTGAGCCATGGGGTGTTGTACTAGTCAGTAGATGCACTGATGAGTTTAGTCATTGAATCTGCTGTTACAAGGAAGGGCTTTGTTGGAGAATGATCATTAGGGCCATTACCAGGAAGGATATAACCTTGCCCTTGGCTCCTCCCTTCTGCCTCTACTTCCTAGCTACCAAAGGTGGACAGTTTTCCTTTACCCTGCCCCGCTACCATGCCTTGGAGTCAGCCAACCATGGAATGAATTATTCAAAAGCCATGAGCCAAGACAAACCTGTTCTCCTTTAAGGTGTGAGTGATGAGTATTTTATTCCAATGATGAAAAAATGACTCACATACCTATTCTATGGTTTAATGGAGATTTTTTAAATAGTTTTTTGATAAGAAAAAGAATGTAAATGCAGCTTGTTACCATTAAATGGTTCATGATATAAATAATCTTTACCTGATAAATTATTTCTATCAAGTATTTTTGTTAGTATCATAAGAAACTTTAAACCAATGTCTCATACAATGTCTGGGTTTTACAAACTGTGCTTTAATTTAGCACATCGATTTTAAAAGGCAGAGATAAGAATGCAATTTACTTATATTGACAAATATTTATTGCACACTTGCTTTCTAAAGTTATTAGCAAAATATCAAGTGAACAAAACAAATAACTCTATCCTCAAAAAATTAATATCTAGGGATATTAGAGATGGTGAATTATATAGGCACACAAAATGCTATTGTCAAATGGAGGTAAACAAAAATATAAGATAAAAGACAGAGATTATGAGAGGAACTTGAGCAAACATCTGTGTGAGAGAAAGAACTGCTTTTAGTGCTACATGAAAAGAGTGAAAGTCAGCTGCAAGGAGCTGAGAGAGATTCTCAAATCATGATCCAGAAGAAAAGGAGACCTTAGTTCTATAACTGCAAGGAACTGAATTCTTCCAACCACCAATGAACTTAGAGAGGAACCTCAAGCTCAGAAGGGACTGCAGTCCTGACCAGGCCCGTGATGCTCTTTGTCAAGAATTTAGCCACGCTGTGCCTGAATTTCTGATCTAAAAAGACTGTGAGATAATTTAGAGCAATTGGCAATGAGCACAAACCATTTTAAAATCTGCACCATGCATCATAGCAGTGAGGGGAGAAAGCCAATGTAGACAAATCTTTGAAGAAGTTTTGCTAAGATGGAAATAAAAATATGGTGATGCAATTGTATTATGGTCAACAGAGCACTGTCTGAGTTTTTAATAATGTTGTCTACTGATGAGAATGCTGCAGAAGCATGTCAGAGGGGAGAGCAATTGTTCATGTTCTGTCCTGGAGAGAGGGGATACGACCCACTGAGGAGCAGGAAGAGGGACAGGGCTGGTCTTCTGCATCAAGGGAGTCACTCTCCCACAGTCTTAGAGGACGGAAGGCCAGGTGGTATTGCTGTGCACAGAGAAAGGTCAGTTGGTCACTACCTAGTGAGAGCTTCTTCTCTGCTTCTGTCTTTTAGTAAAAATAGCAAAGACATCATCCCAGAATAAGAAAGATGACAGGAGAATAATCCTCTGGCATGGGTAAGTGGAAGGACTAGGGTATATGATGGGCTTGCTTGGGCTATATGGAGTTAGTGGTACAGAACTTAAAACAAAGCCGTCAGCAGAAATCAGTTTTCTCCAGCTACATTCAGTTTTCCGGTGCAGGCCTTTACAAGTCAAAGGAATTGCACTTAATCAAGTTGAGAGTTTTCAGACAAACACAACAAAAAGAGTAGAGTGGGGCACAAGGAAGTCCGGTGTATATAGGAGGGATTCGTTGCAATGCCTGTGTAAGCAGATGAACAAAACGTGGAAGGCTATTGTATTATAGTTTTCATTATTGGCTGGACAGTGCAATCCTAAAATGTTGATGCAATAATCCCTGTGGATGTTATCTTCTATAACAAAAAGGACCTTGCAGATGTTATTCAACCTCTGTTAGGAGATTATCCTGGATTATTGGGGTAGATCTGATACAATCTTAATCATCTTTATAAGGGATGCAGGAAGCTCAGAGGCAGAAGAGAAAACAGATGATGACAAAGTAATGCACTTTGAAGTCAGAAGTAGGAGCTACAAACCATGGGATTCAAATGATCACTGGAAGTTGAAAATGAAAGGAAATGGATTTTCCTTCAGAGCCTCAGGGAGGAAGCAGTTCTGCTCCTGGCTTGACTTTGGCAGAGTGAAACTAATTTTAGACTTCTGTCTTCTGGAAGTGTAAAATAACATATTCATGCTGTTTTATGCCACTGGTTGGTTCTAGCAGTAATAGGACTATGCAGTCCCAATAGAAGTGAAGAACCACTGAAGCAGAGATGCTAGAGGGGGTGAGCTTGAAACCAGGGAGAATGTGTCCTACAAGAAGTTATTTAACATAGTTGAGAGACTGCAGCAAGTGACCCTGGTAAGGTAAAGGCTGTGAAATACGCAGATGAGGCGTAAGAATGCCTTGCAGGTTAAGCGCATGGTCATTGAGGAAAGGAGATCAAGGACTTCAGAGGTTGGGGGTAGAAAGGCCCTCTAAATGGATAATGGATTCTCAAGGATCATGGTGAGTGTGGCACTCACTCACATGGTGAGAAGATGACACTGAGCTAGGGCCTGAATATTTTAGGGTCAGAAGTGAGTGACCCAGGGGTTTCTAGAGGACGGCAATATGAAGCGCTAGCAGGTGGGTTAGTCTGATGGAAACAGCTTCACAACTGTGGGGAAAAGGGGAGGAAAGAGCATAAGGCAGTTTAGGAGAGCAACAGTAAGGAGCAAAGGGCATTCCCCACCCTTGGGCCCTTGAGTTCCCCCATGAGGTTTGTGGGAAATAGAACAGCCCAACCTCTATTTGAGAGAAATTCAGGGAAGGCAGTGCCCCTGGAGTGAATCCAGGATTCAGATGCAGTAAGAAATGAGGGAATTTTCCTGATGATCAGCCTTGAGTTCCAGAGGAAGGTTTTGCTTTGGGGTAGGAGGAGATAAGATGCACATTGCCCATGTGGGTGAGAGTCACATAGACCAAGGAGGACCTGAGCTGTTCCTAACTGCTCAGTGGTGACTAATAAGGAGATTTGTCCAAGTGTCCTCCAGCAGAGAGTGGTGGAGAGGCTGCGAGAACTAGAAAGAGAGTTGGAGTTGCCATATTACAGGCATCCAGAAGGGTTTTAGGGCTCCTATTCATGCCTACTCAATACAGTAGGAGAAGGAGAGCTACATGCATACGTGATCTGAGGAGGATAGGTCTTGAGACAAAGGGGAAAAGGTTAACTTCTAAGCCATCTGATAAAAAGTGACACATGAAGAAAGCAGACTCTTGCCCCAACTTGTTTTCACAACAGCACTGCCATGCACACATCCCAGGGCACCACAATGCCCGTCAGGCTTCCAACCTCTCACCCTGCAGCCTACAGCCTGACCTAATGATAACCTCTTGGAGCCTCCTTTCAAAACTTATGCTTTGTCTGGTCAACACCATGATGTTTCAAGAACAGAACAAGAGGTTGAATGTATAACCAAGAGGTTGAACTTCAATTTTGTAAGACTGATGTTTTGGGCTCATGTTCAATATTCTCCTAAAATAACAGCTATATTATAAAATGCACAGGTTCAGTATCAGTGTGGGTATTGGGGAAAACAATACTTTGTGATTTATTGGAATGTTTAGATTAAAAATAAAAACCTGCATGGCAGGATCAACCCTTTAATGAGTAATCTTCACAGCAAGTACATGTTGGCAGTCAAAGTGAGTCATAGGGAGAGTGAGTTGCCAGAGAGACTTTGAGCTGTCAGATGAGGTCTAAGTCACAAAAGCAAAGTAAAGAAAAGGTTAGGGACAGAGGGAGTTTGGACAGACCAGTGGGGCAAAAACTGAAAGGGCATCTTACTATTGTCTGTTACTCACAAAGAGGTCTTACCCAACCATGGGTGTTAGCTTGTGTGGGTTCTATAATTGTCTTTCCAACATAGGGTGGATATTCTGAGCATTTTAAGTTGGTCTTGTTCACCATGTCACCAGTATAAGGCATCATCCTGCAAGTCTGGTCTTCACCTTGTGTGTTGTATCATCGACAAAGAATAGTTGTTGGAAACAACTGGTCCTTTGGGATCTGACAACATTTTCCATAAATGGAGCTCTGAGTAACTCTTCTTGGGAATACTAATAGGATTCTTGACCATGAGAAATCAATTCAATTTTACTGATCATCCAACAGGCACAAGAAGGAGACTCTGGAAAAACACTCAGGATCTGTTCACCCTCATTGTTTGAAGTTTAAATTCTCTCTCTCTCTGACCCTCACACATGCAAATCAGTAGATCCCTTTGTAATGTGAGCTGTCAGTAGTGCTTGGAGATGGTAAACCAATTCTGCTATCAGCCAAAGAAAAATAGACTCTAAAAATTCCCTTCAGATTCTAACATTTTATGATCCTAAATCAAAAATTCTACTATTCCCAAATCATTGCATCTATCATTAAAGCAAATGGAGTTTGCCACTGAATTACCAATCTCACAAAAGTAAGAATTGTTCCATTCCCCTACGAATGGAAATCATCAGAGGGCAGTGTCCTCGCATGCTTATGCAATACCAGGTAACAGTCAGTTTGCTTGAACAGAGCATAATCTGTGATTTCTTTATTCAAAAAATACTTGATGAACTTTTTTCAGGGTTACATTGAAACAGTCTTTTCATTTTAATCTACACTTTCATCTTAGGTCACTACTAGCCAGACTTCAAAAATATCAGCCTTCCTATTTCTTAGTTATTTCATCAATACTTGATTCTTCTCCAGGGAAGTATTGAGTTCTGTAGCTTATGGGGCCTGACTAAGATTGACAATAAATCCTATAAGGAAACAGACTGGGGAAAGCTAAGGAAGTGGAGCACTCTCAGAGAATTCGGAGGTTGCCAGGACCTCCAAGCACATCCACTAATCAGCTTGCTTTGCAAGTGACTGCTCTCTTGGCTCAGAGAACATGAAAGTGTTTGGATTTGAGAGGAGGCTGGGGAGGCTGGGGCAGTGAAGGTAGAGATGAAACGAAGATTTATTTCCTTAAAGCACAAAGTTGGGCAAGGGCACAGGAGGCAGCTTTGAGTATTTGTGGAATGAGTAAGAGTTCTAAGCACCTGTTCAGAGGAAAGCAGAGATGAAGGAAGACTACGCTGAACTTCACCTGCTTTTGTGTTTGTCTAAGTCAACAGAATCACTTCCCTGTTGTCCAAAGAAAATTAAACCCAGGGAGCATTTTAAGAAATGCATGGTTTCTTGTGAGTTTCTCCGTCTGCTGAGATAATTAGAAGTTTAGAGTCACTAAATAGTGGACAATGTTTCCCTCCATCTGGTTCATTGGTTTTACACAGGAAAGGTGGTGTTTTGTTTCATTTTGCATGACAAGGATTTGCATACACTCAGAAGGAAAGTTCCGAGGTAGTTCCTACCCCAAACCTCTTTCCTCTTCAGCTTGAGGTGCAGATCACAATCACCAAAGCTATCAAAATTAGAAATCTCCCAAACTTGGAACATAAAATCTATGCTTAAAAATGTCCCTAAGCAGTCAGATTGGAGACTACTAAAAATCCCTAAGAACGACCAAAGAAATAAGATGGAAGAGGAAAGGGGAAGAAATTGAAGGAGAAGCCAAGGGGGAGAAAGGCTTGGCTCTTTCTCTGTTTTTTGCAGCAGGAAATTGTCACTTTTCCACCTCTTCTTTTTGTGTCCCCATTAGCTTCTAGAGATGGATGGGGAAGTTGGATGGAAAGACATTCTGTTGGCTCGTGCTAAGACATGGTGTCAGCTACAGCAGAGTAGAGTAGAGTAGAGTAGAGTCAGACCACAGGGCCATTTGTGACCCATGAGAATTACCCAGTTTCTTCTCACTTGGTGGCTGCCATCAGTTCATGGGCCCGGGCTATCCCAGAGCTGGCCATGGCTTATGGCTTCCAGACAAGTCCTGACATGAGGGCTCTGGCAACCTATGAACCAAAGTGACATCAAAGGCAGCACTGAGGTGATTTTTCAGTGCACATCAGCCCTACAGGAGCCCAAAGTCAAACTGGGAAGTACACCGAGTTTTTCCTCATCGCTCCTCACACTCCTGTTATCCCTGTTGTGCAGACACTATGTATCGAAGGATCTGAATCCCAGAGTCCTAATCAAACCTGTCTTCTCCCTATCTTTGCCTTCTTGAAAAATCTATTCTTTGATGCTGACCATTGCTAATTGTTGATCTGATTAAAGGGATTATCAGTAATATATACCTTAAACAAAAGAGAAGTAATCTCCATTATCAAAGTCTGAAATATGTGGCTTAAGGCCAATGTGGAGCTATGTGATGTCATTTACCCTGATTCTTCTGGGTTTTTTTTTTCCTTCTCCCAGAACACCCTAAATTCATAGCTGACTCATTGCCCAAGATGGCTGCTCCAGTTCCAGTCAACATATCCGCACTCTGTCCAGCAGAATAGAGGAAAAGGGAAGGGTACATGCTCCACTTAAGCACACTTTACATAAACTTAACATAGTTTCCACTGAAGTCCAGCCAAACAGAACTCAATCACTTGGCCACACTTTCTATCACAAAAGGTTGTGTAAAATGCCTTCCCTTCCAGATTGTAGTAGGCTGTCCTCAGCCCTCCTCAGCCCTCCTCAGCCCTCCTCAGCCCTCCTGCTTGTATGCCTCTTCCTCACAGTGCTGCTCCCAGAAAACACTGCTGGGAGTCACTGCCTCCCTAAGTAGGACACTCCCTCCTCGAAACTGTGATTAGCACCTGCAAGGTAATGATGTCCTGTGCAAACCCAGGGGCTGACCCTAGAGGGAGCCCCTGAAAACATGTGCTTCTGGTAACTCCCAATGGGTTGTGGCAAAGGACAGTCTCCATTCTGCTGCTGCAGTGAGTGGGGAAATCTTCTCAGGCAGTTGCCCCATTAGTCAACAAAAGTGTTAAGCAGGGCTTTGATGTGCCAAGGAAGCAGAGTGGTGACAAGGACACAGTGACAGGAGGTCCAGTCTTTGCCCTTAAGGAGTTCAGTGTCCCTGGGGAGCCAAGGACAAAGGCAATGTCCGAGTCCATGCACGGTTCAGAGGGGCTTGGGTGAGGGCTCCTGGATTGTCGGCACGGATGGGGATGATCAGGGAAGCCACCTAGGAAGAGTCAGCCTGAGATGACCTTTAAAGAAGGAGCATGGATCACGGAGGCAAGATGGAAACATGTCCCCAATGAAGAAGGGTCACAACACAGTCAAAGCAGAGATTTAAAAAAAAAAAAAAAAAGAAAGAAAAAAGAAAACAACAACAAAAGAAAAATAGAAAAATAAACAACAAAATGGGGAGTCCAGGTATGACTATCTGACATTCTGAAAAAGGTGAAACAAAGACAACAGAAAGCTCAGTGGCTTCCAGGGATTGAGGGAGGGAAGGATAAATAGATTACTGAGGACTTTCAGGACAGTGAAGCTCTGTGCAGTGCATAGTGCATGATGGATACTTGCCATTAGACACTCATTCATATCCATGGAATGAACAGCACCAACAATGAATCCCAGGGTACACTACAGACTTGGAATGATGATGATGCCAGTGTAGGTTCATTGGTTATTGCAAATGTGCCTTTCTCACGGGGGATGCTGATAATGCGGGAGGATGTCCACATGTTGGAGGAGGGAGTTTGTGAGGAATTTGTACCTTCCTCTCAATTTTGTTGTGAACCGAAAACTAATACTAAAAATATAAAGACAGGGATGGAAGGAAGGGATAGGAAGGGGAGGGAAAGGAAAGGAATAAAAAAGGATTATGATATGTCATGTACATGTGTGAACTCTCCACAATGAATGTAATTGTTATACATTGCAAGCATGAACTAATAAAAAGGGAAATGTGATATTTATGTACAATAGACTACTACTCTGCCATAAGGAATGATATATTTGAGTCATTTGTAAGACAATGGATGCACATTGAGGTAATAATGTTAAGTGAAAGAAATCAGACATGGAAGCTTAAATATTATATGGTTTGTTTCACAAGAGAAACTCAAAGAATAAATAATTTAAAGAGTAAAATAAATGACAGATACTAGAAAACATATATATGGATACTTTTCAAATGGGAAAGGACCAAGAGTTGTAAGGCAGATGAGAGGAAGTGGAAGGGAAAATAATTAAGATGTGTTATGTACATGCATGATGTCTTCACAATGAATGTAATTGTTATGTATGGCAAACATTTACTGAGAAAAAAAAATTTTTTAAAAATAAAGACTTAGCAGGGCTGGGGTTTTAGCTTGGTGACACAAGCACCTGCACTGCATGCATAAGGTCGTGAGTTTGATCCCTGGTACCAAAAATAAGTAAATAAATAAAGACTTGGCTGTGGATATAGCTCAATGGCACAGCACCTTCCTGGCAAATGCAAGGTCATGAGTTTGATTCCCCATACCGAAAATAGAAATCAAGGCTTAGAAAACAAATAAAAGAAATTGAAAAGCAGATAGAAGACTGTTAATTGAGACAAAAATAACGATAGCCTGAACTAAGGAAGGGTAAAGGAGATGGAGGGGAAGGACCTCTGTATATCAAAGTCACACCAGCAGGGGCTTGCTTTGTGCCAGAGGCAGGAAGGGGAAGGTTGCACCATCATGACGCCCGGCCTTCTAGCATGCTCCTGAGTGCATGGAACTGTCAATCGATGAGGTGGCAAATCGATGAGGTGGCAAATCCATGCCACGACAAGCGGCTTTAACGGGGAGGCGCTGGTGAAGTCAGGAAAACACCTGGAAACAAGATCTGAGGCCCCAGCACTAGCTCTGGGTTGAGAAGTGGCCACTGTAAATGTGTAAGGCATATGCGATTTTTAATTTAATTTTATTGTATTTTATTTTCTGGAGTTGAATCCAGAGACAGGTGTGTGATAGGCAACTGCTCTGCCACTAAGCTGCATCCCTACCCCTTGTTAATGGCCTTTTCTTTAGGGTCTTGCTACATTGTCCAGTCTGGCCTCAAACTTTCAGTCCTCCTGCCTCAGCCTCCTGAGGGGTTGGAATTACAGGTCTGCAACACCGTGCTCAGTTTAAGGAACACTTAAAATCACGTGAGCTGGCTGGAGGATTCAGGGGGGACAGTGTGAATGGAGCCATGCTTCAAAGGCAGCATTTAAAGGATTCCGAAGGAGCAGTTAGAGAAAGAAAAACAGGGTGGAGGAAGCCAGGAAAGCCAAGCCAAGAGTACTCAGTAAAGCAGATGGAACCAGAGTGTACTTGTTGATGTCCCGGAGAGCTACTACATAAGGGCTGGACACTGCTTTTAGAGGCTAAAATAAAGATGCTGTTGGTATCAGAATGGTGAGACATGAACCTAGTTTCATATAGGATATACAGAAGCAAAAATGGTGGGTCTGGGTGAGTTGACTCCAACTCCTCCTCTTCCTCCAAATTTTTAAGATGGGGTCTCCTAGTACAAGCTGGACTTGAACATGCCATGTTCCTGCCTCAGCCTCCCTAGTGCTGGGATTTCAGGCATCCACTGCTGCATCTGGCTGGGTTTGAACTTCTATGTGGAGTGTGGAAGACTGAAGCAGAGGAGTCACTGAGCACTTCTTAGCACTTTTAGCACATGAAGGAAGGTTTCACTGCTTTTGCTTAGTATCAAAAGATTTGTCATGCTTATCTTAGTTGTGGAAAGAACACTGACTTCAAGTTTCTCAATAAAGTAAGACACAGGGACTCAGGAAATGGAAATGAGCAATTGAAATTGAGGGTAACAGAATAGCTGAGACCAGAGGAATAGTAAAGAAGCAATAAAAAATCTTGATAAAATTCTCTCCTGTTTTGATATCCCACATCTGGATTTTGATACTATGTTTCACTATCTTTCTGCCTTACATTTTGGAGGGTCTTTTTGAGAGCCCCCATTTCTGCACTCTGTCTACCTATTTTGGTGCACTGTTGTGCATTGTACGGCCTCCTCCATGCTTGTCAGCAATTTTCCACAGCTCTGCAGCTATGCTTTCTTTCCCTGGATGCTTTGTTTTGCCTGCCCAGCTGGAGTTTCCTCCATATCCTGCAGACTGGCTCATTCCACTGCTCATCCCCACTGTCTGTGTTTAAATTCCCAGTTTTCTCTTGCCCTGGCCTCCTGCAACTTAATCTATAACAGCAAGTCAGTTCTGCAAGCAGAAAGGAAAAAAAAATCTGGGTAACGTTGGAATGGGGAGAGATGAGGTAGATAGTCCACACTTTTATGTAATCACCTCCTATGTTATACAGGGTTAGTCTGTGTGGCTATAGAATATGGCAGATGTAATGCTATGCCACCTTTGAGGATAGGTCATCAGAGACTTTGTAGTGTCTGCCTTTCTGTCACAGGTGCAGGAAGAAGCCAGTTGCAGTGTTGTTAGGATCCATCACCCTGAGGGAAGGTCTATGAACCAGGACCTCTTGCCAAGGGCCAGATGAACAAGCCTTCTTAGAACCAAATACTCCAGCTCTACTAGGAGGCTGCAGCTCTAGTCAACAACCAAACTGCAACCTTAGGAGAGACCCAGAGCAAGAACAATCCAGCTAAGCCCATTCTGAAATTCCTGGCCACAAAAACTGAGATAATAAATGTGTTGCTTTAAACTATTACGTTGGGAAGTAATTTGCCATGCAGCATTAAGTAACTAACAGAACAGGCTTCCTGCCTTCTTCCATACTGCTCTTTTAGAAAAACCAACAAAGACCTGAGGAGATTCTAAGACACTGGCTCTTTTGTGTTTACTGCTGGATGGGCCATTGGCAACTTGTTAACAAGTACTCAGTGAGTTCCTGCCAGGACCCAAGCACAGTTGTAGGAGCAGGAGATATATAAGCATGTAGAGACTGCAACCCTGGTGTTCTCACAGCAGAAGGAAGGCAATGAGCACACATATTTTGTCCCTAAGTGCCATTAGGCATAGGAAGCAAACTCCTAGAAGGAGAGGACCAGAAGAATGCTGTCCCCAGCATGGGCAAGAAGGTACTTCAGAGAGGTGATGTCGGGGTCCCAACCAAATGCTGGGGAGGAAATGAGCATCTTGGGGAAGAGCATTGCTAACATATGCAAAGGCCAGAGGGAAAGTAAAAGGGACTTGGCAGGACTCAAGGATGGACAGAGGCCAAGGATAAAAAAGCAGGGGAGCACAGGGAGATGCATCATGAAGTCGCGCACCCTCCACTTCCTTTCCACTTGCAGCTGGCTGGGTCAGTGGGCTGAGCCCAGCTACTTGACCAGATTTTGCTCTCTTGTCCTTTTTATTCTCTGCCTTTCTATCTGGGAGTGTATAGATCTGGCGTGGAAAATGGCAAGCCTTTATGCTTTTCCAGAATGTTTCATTGTGGAGAAATTGGGTCCAGTGACAATTCATAATAAAATGACAAGTAGGTTTCCATTTTTCTTGTTCCCTTAGGACAAAGGGCATGAGGGAGAACCAAAGAACATGATCTTATTCCTACCTGAAATGGGGCATGAAAAATCACGAACACTACGGGGTTTGCATTACATATTTCCTACATGGGAATTAAGTACGTAACAGTTTTTTTCATGTGAACAGACATAAATTTTGCATGAACAGTCCTTGTATTGTGGAACAGCTATTGATGAGACTTGCCGTGAGCCACCGAAAGTCATAGCTGAAAAGATGAGAGAAGATGAGCAGTAGGGAGAGAATATTCACAATTCAATCACCAATCAATTTGATTTTAAGATGGAATCAAAACTCTCCAGTGTGGGGAATGACAAAAATACCAGAGACTTCCAAATTGAATAACTTCATGGAACTTGTGAGGTTCAGGATGTGGCAGGAAATAGCAGGAAGAGAAGAATGCAGAAGTAGCTGTGGAGCTCAGAGAACTACGCAGCAGGTCCTCCCAAGAGCCTCAGTGATGGGGCCAGAGAATCATTCTTTGGCAAGAAGCAGATATGACAAAAATAGGACTGAGTTCTTGCAGAGGCTGGGGGTGGGTGATAGAGCTGTGGGATAAAATGAGAGGTAACAGTGTTCTGTGATCTCTGTCTACTGCAAACCTTACAGATTAGAAATAGAATAAGAATTACTGAAGGGACAATTACTGGAAAATAGAGGGCTCTCGGAGGACTTCTAAGCCAAATGAAAATGGATGGAATTTTTAAAGTTCAACAATTTAAAAAAAGAAAACCCTGAAAATGAATCAGACTGGTTTAATAAGAATTCACAGTTTAAATAAAATAAAGGACTCACTTAGGAAAGACTTCATATGTTCTTCCTGTTTGAAACACTTTGCTTTGAGTGGAAATCTGATCTCACAATGGAACTCTGATTGTATTTGGTACAGGCCAAAACCTATATCCCTTTCATCTGAGGATAAGGAAATGGGAGAGGGCAGAAAAGCAAGAGGAGGAAAAAGCAGGGAACAGTGTTTGACTTAAAGCCCAAATGTGCATTGCAGACATTTCTGCAAGACTGAGTAAATATTAAGGAAATCACATCATCTAAAAATCAAGAATATACAAAAGAGAAACTCCTAATGACTAATATCAGTGAATAATTTTATTTTTCATTTTTTCATTCCCTGCCCCAAGCCATAATCCAAAGAGTCCCTTTGTCTGCTTATCACAAAGAATGAAGAATTAACCTCTATCTGGACATGGGAGTCTTAGGGCTCTCAGCTAGCACCCAGAGCTGGCCTTCGACCTGGGCTGAGAAGACAGCTCTTTCATGCAGACTGAGGCTATCTTTGAAGTTCCCTGGCAGACAAATTTATGAATGAATCCAAACACCCTTGTTTTTATATTACTCCTTTCCTTCCCTTTGAGTATAGGTAAAACCTGTGATGGAGCATGAGCAATCATCCATGATTGTCACATTGAATAACAAAGGAAGATGTTCTGATGGGCATTACTAAGGCACATGAACCATTTAAAAGCAGAGTTTTTTCAGCAGGTCACAGAGGAGGATGCCAGAGATAGGAAACTCAGCAAGGATTGGATTCACCTTTGCTGGCGTGGAGATGAAGGCAGTCCTAAGCAACCATAGGCAACTGTGGGCAACTGTAGCCCCTGGCTCAGACCAGAAGGAGATGAGGACCTTCATTCTACAACCCAAAGGAATCAAGCATGGCTTGATCCACTTTGAGTGAACTTAGAAGTGATTCCTTCCCAGAGCCTACAAAAAAGCTCACTCTGGCCAGAAGCTTGATTTCAGCTTTACATACCTCAAAGCAAAGAATCTACAATAGTCAGATCTACCTTGGTATCTAACCTACTGAACTGTGGGATAATGAATCAGTTTGTTTCAAGTTGATAAATGTGTAGTTAATTATTAGATAGCAATAGTAAAATAATGCTCCCCTTTTTCAGAAATTAGCTCCCGTGAATTATTCCTGTAGTACTGTATTAGTTTCCTATCACTGCTGTAACAAACTACCACAACTTCATGGCTTACATGACACAAAGTAATTATCTTAAACTTATGGAGTTTAAAAGTCTGCAATGCATCTCACTGGACCAAAATTGGGGTGTTGGTAGGAAGTCATTTCTTCTGGGAGCTCTCATTATGAATCTGTTTGCTATGATTTCCAGCTTCTAGAAGCCATCTGCACTCCTTAACTCATGGTTTCCTTCCAGCAATCGAATCCCTATGCTCGCTACTTCTGTTACCCCCTCTCCTTCTCTGACACTGATCCTCTTGCCCTCTCTGTAATTTACAAATACTTACATGATTGCATTCGGTCTACCCCCATAATGCAGGAATCATCTTCCTGTGCTAAGATTTGTAGTTATCATCAGCAAAGTTATTTTGTTATGTAAGGTAATATAGTCACAGGTTCTAGGAATTAGGACCTGAGCACCCTCAAGGGTTTCCATTCAGCCTACCACAAAGGGTTTCTCCAACTTTAGCCTGTTTTTAATCACCAAATCTTTTTTGGTTCTGAGAAATAGTAATCCACTTCATTAAGGCTTTCTTTCCCAACCTTTACTTAATGTTACTTAATGTTTATTAGTTACCTATTTTTTAAGACCATCATGCTGTACAAATCAACAAACTATGTCAATGGCAGCCCCACTGGAGCTGCTTATTCCACACAATGGTACTCCATGCAATATCACCCTGCTGCTGCATTGCAGATACTGAACGAGAGTGGTGCTGATCCCTGCCCACATTTATCAAACCTACAAGGAGGTGTAGGTGCTGCCTGGACAGGTGTATTTTCTAAAACTTCCCAAGTTATTTTGATGTGCACTGAAGTGTGAGAATCATTGGCTCCTTTATGTCTGGCATTTTCTTTTCCTGTGAATTAGAATCTTCATGAATAGATGTGTTAGTCGATTCAGGCTACAACAAAATACAATCATGGACCACACAATGATTTTTTTATTTTTTTTTGTTTTATTTAAAGAAAAAAAACAGAAAAAGGGTAGAAATAATACATAATTTCAAAAAAAATAAACAGTAAGAAATCACTGGTTGATAATTAAATATTGTCCTCTTAGAAGTAGTTGTTCAAGTCAAAAAAGTAAAGCACACAAAGTGGACATTCAGTGAGTCTGCAAACAGTTCTGTTCACCTATCCAACAAAAACTTAGTTATCAATCCTACACACTTAAACATACATGAAGTTATATCCTTTAGAGTACTTTCTTTTCCTCTCTTTTTCACAATAGCAATTACACATTTTGGGTTTTATTGCTCCTACATTTCTTATTACTTTTTACACTAGAGACACAATGTGATATTTATAAATGTGATTCTTATTTATTTCACTAATGAGGATAGTCTCAAGTTGTCTCCATTTGCCTATGAAGGCCTCAAGATCATCCTTTTTTATATCTGAGTAATATTCCACTGTATAAAATTACCACATCTTTTTCATCCACTCTGCAGCTGATGGTCATATCAGTTGTTTCCAAGATTTAGCTAATACAAATTGTGCAGCTATGAACATGGGTGCACATATATCACTGTGATATGATCTTTTCAGTTTTTCTGGGAAAATACCCAGGAGGGGAATAGTTGGGTTGAATGGAACTTCCAGTCCTAGTCTTCTGAGAATTCTCCATACTGATTTCCATAGTGGTGCACCAGTCTACATTCCCACCAACAGTGGAGCAGTGTTCCTTTTTCCCTGCAGCCTCGCCAACATTTATTATCAGTTGGTTTCTTGATGGCAGCTCTTCTTTCCAGAATGAGATGAAATCTCAATGCTGTTTTAGTTTGTGTTTCTCAAATGACCAGTGATGGTGAACATTTCTTCATGTATTTATTTGCCATTTGTATATCTTCCTCTGAGAGCTGTGTGTTCATCTTAGATGCCCATTTCTGGAGAGGCTCTTTGAATTGGGGGGGGGCTCGATTTTTTCAATTTTTTATATATTCTGGATATAAGTCCTTTGTCTGAGGGGTTGCTGGCTAAAATTCTTTTCATTTTGTTGGTGATTTCTTTTGAAGTGCAGAAAATTTTCAATAACATGAGATTCCAGTTGTTGATTCTTTGAAGTGTTTCCCGTGCAGTTTGCGTTTTGTTCATAAATTCTCTGCCTACCCCTAGGTCTCCAAGACTTCTACCTACCTTGTCTCCCAGTAGGTTTAGTGTTTCTGTTTTAATATTTAGGTCTTTGATCCATTTAGACTTTAGTTTTGTGCCCTGTGATAGGCATGGATCTAGTTTCAGTCTTCAGCATGTGGAGAGCCAATTTTTCCAACACCATTTATTAAAGAGGCTATCCTTCTTCCAGTGGACATGTTTAGCCCCTTTGTCAAATATCAAGTGGCTGAGTGTCTTTGTCACAATGATGTTTGATCAATAATGGATTGGAGATGTGATGGTGGCTCCATAAGAGATACTACCTAGTGATATCACAGCTATTTTAAGTTTGTATAATTATACTCTGTGGCGTCCACACACTGATAAAATGGCCTAATAACATGTTTCCTAGATTGCATTCCCATCATCAAGCAACACACAACTAGATCATAAACTGGAGGGCTTATGAACTGGAATTTATTTCTCACAGGAGTGGAGGTTGCAATGCCCAAGATCTAAGCACAGGCAGATTTAGTGTCTGTCGAGGGCCACTCTTCTGGTTCACAGATGATGCCTTCCAGCCATGTCCTCACATTTGGAAGAGACAAGACAGCCATCTAGAATCTCTAAGAGCACTAATCCTATTGATGAAGGCTCCACCCACCTACACATCTCCACAAAGGCCTTAACACCTGATAACATCACTGCATAGGTTAATCTTTCAACACATGAATCTGGGGATAGGAGTACAAATGTAGAGACCACAATTGCCTTATGAAAATCTTCTTTATTGATTTGATGTACACAAAACCTTCCGCTTCAGAAATCATGGTCCACAAATTGATGCCTAGGGAGGATGGGATACAGGAAGTTATGCTTGATAGGACAAGAGGAGGGAAAGATCTGGGCATGGTAAACACTAGGTCTTGGCAAGCCAGAGGGAGGGACCTATTCTCCAGGTTCTAAGGATAGTAATAAGGCCCAACAAATGGGAAAACAAGCCAACCACTGAACACTGAACAGTGGGTGTGTAAAGGGCAGCCTGAGACAGGGCGAACTTAAAAGGTAAATCTGTCCACTGGAGACCTTGAGATTTTGAATATCCTTAATAGTTTTAAGGAATAGAAGTGAAGCTTTCAAGGCCAGATGGAATCTTGTCTTCAGAGGGCTAAAGACAGGTATATGAAGGGGCATAATTTGGATGGGTTGTTTACACCTGTCAAGGCTGTAAAGATCTAAGAAAAGATTTTTGGAAAACTATTTTGACAGAAAGAAAAATAGGAAAGTCTATTCACTACCATTAAGAGTGCAATAACAGAGCAAATTGTCTCTGAGGAGCGCCCGAGGGCAAGCGTCAAGGTGGGAGGAGGAAAGCAGATTGGTTTTTAAAGTCTGAGCTGCAATGCACTCTACAGGAAAGAGAGGCTGAGGGTTCAGAGGCCCTGAGCAAGTGCAGAATCTCAAGGCCATAGGCAAGAAGAGACTGGACTCCCTGGGCAGCAGCAAAGGGCCAAAGACCAGAGCTTGGGACAGGACAGGGAGGAAGTTGGAGTTTCTGCTCAGATCCCTAGTTCGGGAGGAAAATCCAGGACTGTGTATGTCTACTTAACTATAAGGAGGATGCTCTCTTTTCTGTTACCAAAACGACTACCAACATTAAGAGAATTTTTTAAAAATTTCACTCAGAATTACACTATATAACAATGTAATTTTATTTTATTTTATTTATTTTGAGAATGACTGTCTTGAGAACCAACATTCACGCTAACAGACATCAAGCTTTTTTCTGGTTCAGAAATTAATGAGTATGTTTCTTTAAAACATCTCACTTTTCACATCTAATTTTTAAAGAATAAATGCATATATGAAAAGAGTAAGTGCATATTAATTCAGAAGGAAAATGTAAAATAGAAGTCAAGTTAACTAATGCAAGGGGATACAATTATATTCTTAAATGATCATAACCATTTTCTTTTCTCTTTACAAAGTACTATTTCCTTCTTAGGGGAAAATTAAATTTGGCTAAGTGAAAAGAAGCAAATAAAAATAATTCAATTTTATTGCTGAGATAACATTAATACTGTGTCTAAGAATATAGTTATACATTCCTAATAATGAGACCAAACTGTACATATTATTTGTTAACTTGTTTTGTACATATACACTCTTCCCTTTATGTAGCTGAATCATCTCTTTATGTCATTATATATTATTTTCCTCTATATTGTAGTACCCCATTGTCCACAGTTTTGCTGTCCACACTATTACTTATCATTGACCATGGCCTAAAAATATTCAATGGGAAAATCTCAGAAATAAATGAATCATAAGTATTAAATTGTGTATTGTTGAGTAGCATGATAGAATCTTGTGCCACCTGACCCTGTTCTTGAAATGTGACCCACCCCTTTGTCCATCAAGGTTATGCTTTGTATGTACACTACCTGCCTAGGTGTCTTGCTTATGACATCAGTTGTCACAGTATCCCAGCATATGGGTTCAAATAATCCTTCATAATGGTGGGCTGTATGATGTGACTTATGGATAAAGTATGTGTTTTTTATGTACTAAATTGTAGGTTCAAACTTCAGCAAAGTAATAATTAATAATGATAATAAGATAAGCCTTGGTAATAGCTCTGAAGGCAAGTAGTGAGGCTTGCAATTTCGATATGCCAAAGACACATTACAGCATATCCTTTAAGAGGAAAGATGGACATAGTTTATACAGAAAAAAATATGATATACATGGGGTGTGGTGCTGTCATTTCAGTCTCCTGCCTGGGACTGTGAAAGGTAGTATCTGCAGAGAAGGAGGGACAGCTTTAATTGTATTTAGCAGAACCTCCTTAAGCAGGAAGTGTGTTTCAGAGTGCAGTAGCCATGCTCTCGGTCAACCACAGCTGGGTTCTTATTTATACAAAGATTTATACAAAGTTCATATACAAAGATATTAAAGTGATCCTATTTTTGATGCTATTAGTGATATTGGTTTTGATGCTGCAATGAATCACTATGCTTAAATTTTCTTTTAGAATCCAAGAAGACTTTAAAATTAAATCTTAGAAGTATAAAAATTAAGTCAAAAGTTATTCACATTAGATATGTGCTACAAATTTGTCCCACAGAGAGGGTGAGCCAACTTACACTTTTGGTAACAGCATGAAAAAGAGCCCATTTTCCTACGTTCTCCCCAGTGCTGGCAAGTCATTAAAAAATCACTGCCAAGTGGAAAAGTAAAAAAATTAACTCATTATAAAGTTGTGTTCCTTTGTTTGCTCAACAGATTAATCTTTTATATTTCTGTGTACTTATAAATTTTCTTATGAGTTACCTATTCTAATGTCATATGCCTATTTTTCTGGCAGAAGTGTTATGTTTTTGTTTATTGAGATATAAAATTTTATTATTTATTTCCAAAACTTTACTGTTCTCTTTGTAGTTTGAGTATATTATCTTTGGTCTGGTGTAAATATTGTAATATGTTTCTTAAATTGTCATTTACTTTCTAAATTTGCCTTGAGTAAATTCATTTTTGTTTTACTCTCTTCATTTTGTTTAAAACCTGGAAGGTTTCCATTTTTTTATATAAACCAGTCCATCTATTTTCCTTTCCCTTCTAAGTTTCTCTCTCTGGTATTATGCTTAAAAAGATTCTCTCACTGCAGGCTGTTGTATACATGCCTATAATTCCAACAGCAGGGAGGCCGAGACAGGAGGGTTGCCGTGTGTCTGAGGCCAGCCTGAGTTACAAAATGAGACCCTGTCTCAAAACAATAAAAATTTATTTATCCAAATATTATCTCAATATTAACTTATGTGTTCTACACTTGTTGTGCTTTTTAATGTGAGTGGGTTTTATTTTAGGATAGAGAATAAAGAAGGGATCAAACACTTATTCTCAAATATCTGGCCAATTATTTCATTGTTTTTAATGAAATAAATCATAATATTCTCATATTTGAAAGCTGATTTTCCATGCAGCAACAGTAAAATGTTTGCTCACGGGATATTAACTCAACCTCAGGATCAATGCTAAGTTCTTTTCACATATTAACCCTTTTCAACCCTACCCCATGAGCCACTGCTACCATCTCCATTTTACCAAGGAGGAGACAGGGGCAGGAGCAGCAGTGAGGATGCAAGGGTGCAGTTAGGGAGTGAAAATCTGGGCATCTACCCCCAATCAGGCTGGATCCAGAGCCCAAACTCTTTAGCTGCTGCCCTATGCTGCCTCTCTCATTTTGGATACTTCTGTTGGTACAGTTCTGGGTTTTACATTCCATTTACTGGGGTTTTTAAAAATGATATCTTTATTAACTTCAGAACTTTATGATTCATTTTACTATGTGGTTGGATTTTCTGTGAGCTAAGATCTGCCATTAGGGTCCCTTAGCTCGCTCTTTACACACAGGATGTGATCAGCATGCTGGAACTACAAGCTCCTTCTCCAGCCTACTTTAGACACCTGACCCTGGAGACTTGAGGCTGTTGTACTGGTCATCATCTCCACTTAACTCCCAGAAGCACTCTGGGATTCAGTTTGACCATGCTGGTCCCATCAGATCCCCGCTGCACTCTATCTGGATAAAATGAAAAAGCTGCCATCCTTTGCTCCAATATACAGTTATTTCAGTGCTGATTGGGGAAGTAAATGCATCAGCTCAGAATAGTCTTGGGCTGGAATCTGATGATTATTTTTAAGTCTAAAGATATATTTGAGTTCTGCCTCTATTTATTGATCAGAATTCTCTCCCACTGAAGGAGGATCCTTCTCAGTTGCACCTCAGTTACCTCTTCTGTACTCTTCACTCCACTCCAGGTCATTCTGTTGGTGTCAGTGCTCCTTCCTCTCCTCTGGCTCCCTCTGGCCCTCTTGAATCATATCTCACCCTTTATGGAGATGTCAACTCCCTTCTGACCACAAACACTCATGCCTTAAGCTCTTATGCAGATGCTACTAACTTCCCAAAGACCAAATGAAAGAACAAATGCCAGGGAAAAGCAACAAATTTCTGGCCAAATTCAACAATGGGCCGTGTGGTCTTTCAAGCATCCTACCATTTACCAAAGCAGGATGTGATTCATTCCCAATAGGAAGTCCTCCCAGCTACACACACAAATAAAAGTAAGCTTGGTTCGATACAAAAAACTGGCAAACAGTTGCATGCAAGGCATATTTTCCCATGGCATGTGCCCTACCCAGAGGTTTGGGCTTCCCTATCTGTGTTGCTTACAATTATTTTTTTTAATTTTTTAAGCTAATAAAACAGAACAATAAAATGAAATAAAACAGTGATAGGACAATAGAAAATCCACAACTGTTAGTGTATTGCATATTGTTGGCCTCTAAATAGTTGCTCAGACTACTGGCCACAGGCAAGTCAATCAAACTACATGAATGTCAGGTTGCTTCCCTGCTTCAGTTATTATTATCTTAGCCTGTATCACATCTGGTTGCTTCCAGGAGGGAGGCGTGGAGGCCAGAGGCAGCTTTCTTGCTGGTTCTCCCTGGCCAGCAGGGCTGCCACCAATGCATGGCAGGGTGTGTGTGTGTGTGTGTGTGCATGTGCACACATGCATGTGCATGAGTAGCTTCCTTGCTGCTTCTCTCCACCCAGCAAGGCCTCCACCAGCACACAGGGAGGTCAAAAGGCTTCCTTTATGTCCTAAATTTGCATCCAATTGCAATGCTAGGGATGCTTGAGGTGGCCTGGGTAGTGACTGAGAGAATGTTTGTCTGAGGTGTAAAATTTCTGACAACACATTTAGTCAACACACAAGCTGATAATAAAAGAAGAAAGCTGGTGATTAAAAGAAGAAAGTTATTAAAATTCAGGGGAGGATTTCTCTGCACTGTGATTTCTGTCCCAAACAAAGAAACACCTACTAGTACTTAGTCATGCAGAGTGCCTGGAACAGGAGAGACCTCATTAAAAGTTTCTTTAATGTGGAGAAAGAATGTATTTTGTAATTTCAAAGAACTCATATGGACTGTGTAAAGTTAATGGTGAAAGTCCTAACTCAAGTCTGATAACTTTTGAAAAGAAATCAGGTCTAATGAACCTCACTGGGAATCCTGGGAGCTTTGCTTGGTTTTGTGCTGTTACAGGGAATGAATTAAAGAGAAATCTACAATATACAAGCTCATCTGGCACTTCATGTAATTTTCATCTGCTAAATTACTTTTTAAAAACCATGTTCTGTTTTGCAAGACCTTCAAAGCTACATGCCTGTGCATAAATGTTTGTTTCTATTTGATTTGAAATTATTTTGCATAATGCAGGTTGACTGAATGGGGACTTTTCCCCCATGGCTCACTTGCTCTCCATATTTTTCTACCATCAAAGTATGTTTGTGGCCCCTCATGCACCCATATCCAACATAGCAATGTTGATAGCAAGGTACTCTTATCAAAATATCTTATTGGATTCAGCTGTATTTTTTTCCTTTCTACAGCTCAGTTGGAGAAGCTAGATACAGCCAAGCTCAAATCCACTCTTGTTTTCTTTTATACCCTGTTACATTATTTAGTAGATAACAGATTGTTTTCCACCAGTATTATAATTTTTGAATAAGAGTTTATATCCTTGCCAGCATAAATAAATGGAGAGAAAACCAAAACATTCTCTTATGAAGTGCTATAATCAATATCACAATTGTAATGGCATTTATAGCTAGGTTTTGAAGTTTCTTCTTTTTTTTTAAAATTGGTGATGATCAGGAATCAAAATTGTCTAAATAGAAAATATTCCAAGTGCTCTAACACCCCTGAACCCCCAAACTTTTGTTAGTACGTGTTTTGAGTACACAATCATTACATTTATCGTGAGGGTTTGGTACATATACATAACACATCATTTTTTCTCGGTCCCTACCCTTCCCAGCCTTCTCTGCTCCCCCTGACTCCTGGTCCCCTTCCTATTTGCAAGAGCTGTATTTCATTTCTTTCTTTCAGTTCCCCTTGCCCCATCCTCTTTTCCTTCTTCCCTCTCCACTCCATCTCTTGCTCCCTTTCCCATTTGAAAAAGATACCTCTACTTCTTATTATCTATATTTATTTTGTTCATTTTGTGTAAACCCCAGTTTTTAAGTGATTCTTGCCAACAAGTGTCTTTCAAAGGACAACATGTTCTATTTAAGTGGTATGCTGAGCATAAGAGCTTTGATGCAAGTTTTCAAATTTGTTTTTCACTGGGGTGTGCACTTGAGTATTGTTTACCATCAGTAAAGTAAAAAAATTAAACTTATTTTCTCCTTTTATTTCTATTTGAAATTGTACAGGTTTTGATGTTTTTCCTAGTTCTCCTGTGAGTGTCTCCTACAAAGCAATTATTATGAGCCTTGACCCTGGGTCTTTCTCATACGCTCAGCCTAAATTTACTTCCATGGCAGAGCCACCTTTCAAGGCAATTAAGAAGCAGTAACTCCTTGAATTTAACCCTTAAAACATCAGGAGTAGATTTTTTTAAATGAAAATGCTTTTCCATGGCTTAGCTGCCCTTAGAAGACTTTGTTAGGATTTTAATACATTCAAATTCAGAGATATAACATCTCAAAAACATTGTGGCCTATAGGTTCCAATGTGACTCACCGTGTTGAGTATTATTTTTATTTGAACTATAGAACATCTTCATTGGCCCTGTCTTTACCCCCAGTTGCTATCATTCTGGTATTGTCATGAGATTGAGAGCTAGCAGTAGCACCCATCACTGCCAGTCTGGAGGGATTCTGTACTGGGCACTTCCAGAAACTAGGTGAGGAGTACCCAGTGGAGATCACTTGTGGAGTGGCTTCTAGATAGCCAATGGTTCCTAGAGTGGCTCTACTGAATGATGAGCTTTGGCTTTGGCTTTGGTTCTATTAAGTTCACTGGCATCCATAGTACCCCAAGTTTTTGTTAGTAGAGTACACAAGCAAACCTTGATGGGAGTACCAAGATCACACACAAAAAAGTACAAATATTTATGAGAATGAATGGGTTGATAGTGTTTCTGATTCAGCTGCCAATATTAGAAAGCTACTTAGAGAGAAACATATTCCTTCCTCTCCTACTGTAGAATTTTAAGAATGGCTTACTTGTTTTGAAGTGCTGAAGATTATTATATTTTCCTTTCATGTACACATATAACAGACAAGTGATACAAGAAAATGATTCCTTAAATTACAGAGTTTTCATCCGACTGAGTAAAACAGCTTTCTTTTTACTTTTAAAGTCCTGACTATATTTTTGTTTTTGCATCTTTGTTCTTCCCCAGATGTTACTTAATTTTGAGTGTTTTGTCATCACTTACTCAGCTGTGTTGAAATTTTAATATACAATTCCTATTATTTTCTTTCCCTTGAAATGATTTGTATGTATTAAGAATTATCTTGGTAAATTACCTCCTGGGATTTTGCATGTGGCTTTTAGCTATAATTTTTCTCTCTCTTATGTACTTCACAGGTGGGCAGTACTTAATTTTGCACAGCTCAGACTTTAGGGTTCAGCTGCATTTTTCTAATTATAAATATCTGTGTTACTTGTGTACACTAAGTCAATGACACATTTGGATTAACTTAATGAATATAATAGTTTTAAATAGTCAACACTCATTAACAAATCCCAATCGAATTTCATAGTTTTAGTTCAGCAGAAGTCTACATGCTCAACTACTATGACAACCATGAATCATGTTTGAAGTAAATAAGGTTATCTATCTCCATAGCCACTGTCTAGTTGTATTATTTCTCATATTTGGTTTTTCTTGTTATCTTCCCCTTATTACTTTTGGGCTGCTTATAAGAATAGCTTCTACATCAAATTTAGTACCTTGGGGAGAGATTATATTATTCAAGATGACTCACAGCAGGGAAAGTAGATCCTGAAATAAACAGCCTTGTTGCCCTACGCAAGTCATTTAATCCTTGTGAAAGCCAGAAAAACAAGGTTAAAGATTTCTAAGGTGGTTCAAAAACCTAAGTTATATAAACCTCTTGCCCAAGATGAGAGTCTTCAGGGAAGATATGGAAATGATACACTTTTCTTAGGATCTCACTTAAGATCCTAGGTATTCAACTTCATAGAGTAGAACTAAGATTACCAGATAAATTACAGATCCTACATGTCAGATGCGACATACTTATACACTGAAAAATTATTCATGATCTATGTGAAATTCAAATTTAGCTGAGTGCCCTGTGTTTTATTTGCCACACACCTGCAACCTTAACCAAAAGCAAGTCTTTAGTCTCCAAGCAGTCTAACATCATTGCATTAGAAAGAAGTTTTGGAGCTAAAGATGGCCAATCAGTGAGCAACAAAATACAAAGCCTCCCAGGAGAAACAACTCATATGCCAAAATAAAACATCCTGGAGAGATCCATAGGGAGATGGATCCTCTTGACACAGGAAGAAATTAAAACATAAAAAAGCTCATCAAACATGTTGGGACTACAATTGGAACAGCTAAAATTATGGGACACAGCATTTTCCCTGCAACCTGCCAAGTTTGCACCAGCCTGAATTTTTACACCAGCTTGAATCTGCAACAGCTGGCAGAGCTGCCCAAACTCATTCCCACTGTGACTCACAGGAGCCACAGCAGCACTGAAGTCGGGGGTTGGTGAGTCCAACCAAGAGTGGAGCCAGCAAAGGAACCTTCATTAATCCATGGTCAGTGCTGGGAATGAGACCCCTCCCACAGGAAGGGCGTGACCAAATGGGCAACATGTGGGAATTGGGCAGGAGGAGCCTGAACTGGAACCAACAGTGACTTCAGTAGGGTGCTCCCTCCCCAGAGCAGATTCGTGGGATTTGCTTGGACTGGGTCGCGCCCCTGGCCGGTACCCAATGAGCCATCCCAAATCGATTCCCTGCACCTAGCACACATTAACCTGGTGAAGGCCCCTGAAGTTTGGCTGGCCCAGTGGGGAGGGGAGGCATACACAGCCCCTGCTTAGTTACAAGAGCAGGCAGGAGAGGGCAGAGGTCCCTCACCAGCATGCTTCCAAGGAACTGTGACCCACAGGGAAGGGGGCTGGGACCTCCACTGTCCACCTGTGTGGAGAAGGCCAGGACCATGACGGGAGAGAGAGGCAAGAGGAGGCCCCCAGCCCAGAACCCTGAAAGCACTGATCCAGGAGAGGGAAAAACAAGGGAGACTGAGGGCAGCAAACACGCAACATGAGACATGGCTTGAATGGACATTAAGAGATATCTTCAGGACCTTGTAGACAAACTCAAAACTGAAATATTAAATCAGATAAAGCAAGATATGAGTAAAGTAATAAAAGAAATGCTAAGCATCTCTCAGGAAGATACAGACAGAAGAAGGGAGGAACAAAAAAAAAGGAGAGAAACATTCAATAAAGAATATAAAGAAAATATAGAATACATGAAACAGATTCAAAGAGACTACCAGGAAATTAAAAAATCCATTGAAAGCTGGCAAAACGCCTTAAAAGAAACTAAAAATAGACTATCAAAACTTGAAGACAAGTTGGCAGTGTGTGATCATGGCAGTGTGTGATTATTACCTGCATTTCAATACTGTCTACTGTCTACAATGTTTTATTTTTACTAATATTGTTATGTACTGCTATATTCAATTATACTGCTATATTCAATTATGCCTGATGATATAGACAATTCTATTGAAAATAATAAGAAACAACACAGTAATCATTGTAGATCACGTTGTACTGTGGGTTTTATATGACTTTTTGGCTTCATGTTTTTATAGGAATTTTGTTTTTTTTGTCTTACTAGGTTTTGTTTTTCCCTCTAATACAGAAAGGATAGAAATACATGTAGAGACTCATGCATGTGTAGCTCTTTACACTCTCACTGTTTGAATATCTACTTTGTATGCTTTAATTTTGTAACTTGAACAACTATTTCTAAGAAGACAATATGTAATTTATCAACTAGTGATTTCTTACTGTTTATCTTTTTTTTTTGAAATTCTGTATTATCTCTACCCTTTACATGCTTTTTTTCCTCTTTAAATAAAAAAAGTGTGACACACACAAAAAAGAATTTTATCATTACTCTCCCTGTTAGCTAGACTTTATGTATTTCATAGAAGGGCACAATGGTGCCTAAACTGTGTAATGTCTAGTCCTGAGAGACCCAAATAAGTCTTCACGACAGTGATTTGAAATCTTTGAATGGACAGAATCTTATATATAAGAGCCCCATCTGAGCTACCCCACTCATTCTGCAAGCTTCACGGCTGGACATCACCACTGTGTTTGTGACCACGTTCACCAGGTTAGTGTGCCAGCCTGATTCTAGTTCCTAGTCATAGAACTTCTCCTGGAAATAAATTTATAGGCAGATGTAGGGGTGTCTTTTCCAATCTGGCCAAAGATTGTGGTAGTAAACTACATGTTTTGAACAAGGAGGCAATTCTTTGCAGTGAGTTGCTTTTCAATGATAGTTTTATCCTCAAAAAAGTTCTAGACACCTTATCTCCCATCTTGTTGTGTCTTCTTTCCCTCCCTGTAAATTTCCTTCCTTATGATTCATTTTATGAATTAGAGCTCCAGTCTTCACCCATGGGGCCCCAATGCTGAGAATATGTAACTGAAATATTACTTCTACCCTTCTTGTCCCTGTAAGCTCTAGACCATTGCCTTACAAACTTGGATGTGCACACTAATCGCCTGAGGGTCTGGACCTCCATTGGAGTGCAAGTGTGCCCCAGACTGTGCAGACACCCACCTTGGCGTGAACCTACCCACGGACTTCACTGTAATGGGTGGGGGGAGGGGATGGGGTCTATCTGTTAGTAGGAAGGGAGAATTTGAGTCTGGTTCTTTTGGATTTTTAAAACAAGGGAAGAAGAGGTGAATTTGGTGCAGCTTCCTGCAAGCAGGCTGAATTCAAGGCCAGGAGGGAACTGTGTGAACACTCAGGCTTCTCCTCCCAGCAGTCACATGTGAATCGCACGTGCATTCCCTTGTTTGAGTATTTGATCTGAGTTCCTGCCAGCCATTTCTTTTAATTTTGAGGTTTCTTTTTGTTTTTGAGTTTTTTTATGCTTTGATTTAGTAGGGGTTTATTCTCTCTCCATCTTCTCATCTCTCTCAATCATTTTTTTCAACTCAAGCTTCAATAGCAATACTATCTTCTTAATTTTTACTCATTTCTCCCACTTTCAAAATTCTTCCTCTTGTTTTTAGTTTGCCATATTTGGCTGCTTCTCAATCACTCCTTCTCTTCTCCTGTATTAACCATCCATCCTTGCTTACCATGATATTCCTTTTGCTCTTCCTTATCTTACCTAGCCGCTTGTCTTTCCTTGCCTCATTTCCACTTTACAGGTACACACATATCAATGAGTTCTGACAACCTTGCAGTTTTCCTTGATCCCAAAATACACTTCTGTCCTCCTATATCCCATTGCTGCCCCCATAATTATCTTCTCCAACCCCTCATGCTCTTTTATCTAACTTAAAGACCTCCAGCAGAATCTGACTCCATGCCTAATGTTTCTCACCTCTTATTATTCCTCTTGTCTGCCTCTCCCTCTACAGTTTTATACTCCTCTTTCACCCATCCCACCATCTCTTCCTTGCACTTCTTCCACATTGCAGAATAACTGCTAAGACAATGGAATACAGGCTGCAAGGATTATAGGTAAAGGGTGAAAGTGTAAGTGAAAGGTCTGACACATATAAACAACATATGGTCGGAACTCTTGATGCTCTTACAACCAGAAGTAATTGCTTTCTCAAAACCCAGAGACAGAGTCCAAAGCACTTAAATTAAATGGCTAAATAGGTAAATACTACCTCTGGATAAACAAAGCTGAAAACATCAGTGGAAGGTAGTGTCTTACTAAAAAGATCTTCCTCAAGCACTCCTCACCTACTTAACCTCAACTCTAAACACAAAAGAGGAAGAAAAACAACAACAAAAAAAGGTACATATATTTTAAAAAACTCCAAAATCTCCTAACTCTCCTAAAGCAGATCCACAGGGCACTGATGGAAAGGAAAGCAAATGTCAGGTAGTACAGCTTTATGAATTGACTAAAGATGATTTTTTGAAAACTTAAAAAGTTCAAAGAGGGTATGAATCAAAAATTTATGGAATTATCATATAAAATGACCAATGTGCTTTTATGGGAAATAAATGCAAAATTAGGGAGCTGCCAAAATTGTTCAAACATGAATGATAACTTTACCAAAGATACAGAATCCATAGAAAAGTTTCAGATAGAAATCCCAGGCATAAAAATTGTATAGAATCATAAATTGCAGAAATGACCAATGTGAGGTCAGGGTTTTTGAAATCTAGGAAAAAATGGTCAATTGGGATGAATTACTCAGAAAAGCCTTAAAAATAAAAAACAAGAAAAATCATCCAATGACTGTTACATAACACTGAGAAGACCAAGGTTAATGAGATTGATAGTGAAACTAAAAGGTAGCATACATGGAAAAATAAGTTTGTTTTCAGAAATCACAATAGAAAACTTATCAAGTATGAATAAATAGTTCAATATACAAGTAAGCAAGGCTTACCAAGATGGGAAAAAAAGTTCCATAACACAGTCTAATTTTTTAAAATCCCAGAATTTTAAAAACTGTCAGAGAAAATCCAAAAATTAAATCACATACAAAGGTAAACCCATTAGAATTACAGCAGATTTTTCAACAGAGACTTTAAAGGTCAGAGGAGTTTAGGGTAAAGTATTTCAAGCCCTAAAAGCACACAATTTCCAACCCAGATTAAGATATCCAGCAAAACCTTCTTTCAAAATAACAGAAATTAGAACATTCTATGAAAAATTAAAACTCAAGGGATTTATGAATATTGAAACATTACTTCAGAAAATACTCAAGAATATCCTAGACAGGAACAATGAAGCCAACAAAAAACCCTGAAGGAATGAACACATCAAGCAAAGCAGATAGATAAGAGGGAAGGAAAAGAGAGAGAGAAAGTGAGAGTGAGATTGAGATTGAGAAAGAGAGAAATCATCAACAGACAAGGAACACCATGATAAGAATCAATCAACTCCTTTCAGTAAAACTCAATATTAATGCTCTCATGTCTTTAAAAAAGACACAAAATGGAAGACTGGATTTAAAAAATCCAACAGTCTATGGCATTCTAAATACTCATCTAAACCAAAATAATATAATCACAGACTAAAAAATCAAAGAATGGAAAATATTTCATATGCCAGGACTCTTAAAAACAAGCAGGAATAGCAACTTTATTTTATTTTATTTTTATTTTAAAGATAGTAAAATCCAACAAAACAAAACAAGGCCAATCAAAAAATGCAACAAAATTGGTACAGAATTTCAAAGTAGGATATAGGAAAACAACAAAGCTACCATATTATATCTTAGTATCTTTTTTTTTAAGAGAAAAAAACAGAAAAAAGGTAGGAATATTATAGAATTTCAAGAAAAGAAGATAAACAGTAAGAAATCACTAGTTGATACATTAAATATTGTTCTTTTAGAAATAGTTTTTCAAGTTACAAAATTAAAGCACACAAAGTAGACACTCAAGCAGTGAGAAAGCAAACATATCTGTTCAACAATCCAACAAGAACCTAGAAATATGGTTATCGTGCTTTGGGCTTTAGCTCAGTTGGATAAAGGCCCACCCTGGTAAACATGAGGTTGTGAGTTCCATCCCAGGTGCAGGAAAAAAAAACAGCATGAAATATGGTTATCAATCCCACACACCTAAACATACATGCAGCTATATCTTTTATAGCGCTTCCTATTTCCCTTTTTTTACAATAGCAATTATACATTTTTAAAATTTTATTTAAAAAGAAGAAAAAAAAGCAAAACAGAAAAAAGGGTAGCAACAATACAGAATTCTAAAAGAAAGAAAGAAAAAGTAAGAAAAAAAAGGAAAATGAGAAAAAGCCCCACTAAGAAATCAGTAATTTATAAATTACACACTGTCATCCTGGATGTAGTTGTTCAAGTTACAAAGTTAAAGGGTACAAAATAAACATTCAAACAGTAAGACTACAAATAGTTCTGCTCAAAGATCCAACAAAGATTCAGCAATATGGTCATCTATTTTACACACTCAAACATACATGAAGTTATATCCCTTAGAGCACTTTCTTTTCCTCTCTTTTGTACAATAGCAATTACACATTTTGGTTTATTACATTTGTAGTTCTTATTAAGTTTTTACACTAGAGACACAATATAATATTTATAAATATGATTCTTACTTATTTCACTAATGAGGAGAGTCTCAAGTTGTCTCCATTTACCTATGAAGGCCTCAAGACCATCCTTTTTATAGCTGAGTAATATTCCATTGTATAAAAATGCCACATCTTTTTCATCCACTCTACAGTTGATGGGCATCTTGGTTGTTTTCAGGATTTAGCTGTCACAAATTGTGCAGCTATGAACATGGGTGCACATATATCACTATGATATGAACTTTTCAGTTCTTGGGGGAAAACACCCAGGAGGGGAATAGCTGGATTGAATGGGGCTTCCAATCCTAGTCTTCTGAGAATTCTCCATATGGATTTCCATAATGGTTGCACCAGTCTACATTCCCATCAACAGTGGAGCAGTGTTCCTTTTTCCCCACAGCCTCCCCAACATTTGTTATCAGTTGATTTCTTGATGGCAGCTCTTCTTTCCAGAATGAGGTGAAATCTCAATGTTGTTTCAATTTGCATTTCTTGAATGACCAGTGATGGTGAACATTTCTTCATGTATTTGTTTGCCCTTTGTATATCTTCCTCTGAGAACTGTGTGTTCATCCCAGATGCCCATTTTTGGAGAGGGTCTTTGAACTTGGGGGCTTGATGTTTTTCAACTCTTTATATGTTCTGGACACAAGTCCTTTGTCTGAGGGGTTGCTGGCTGAAATTCTTTCCCACTGTGTGGGTTTTCTTTTCACTCTGTTGGTGATTTCCTTTGAAGTGCAGAAACTTTTCAATAATATGAGATCCCAGTTGTTGATTCTTTGAAGAGTTTCCCATGCAGTTTGCGTTTTGTTCATGAATTCTCTGCCTACCCCTATGTCTCGAAGACTTCTACCTACCTTGTCTTCCAGTAGATTTAGTGTTTCTGTTTTAATATTGAGGTCTTTGATCCATTTAGACTTTAGTTTTGTGCATAGTGATAGGCTTGGATCTAGTTTCAGTCTTTGGCATGTGGAGAGCCAATTTTTCCAACACCATTTATTAAAGAGACTATCCTTCTTCCAGTGGACATATTTAGCTCCTTTGTCAAATATCAGGTGGCTAAGTGTCTTTGTAGTTGTGCTTGCATCTTCTAATCTGTTCCATTGATCCTCAGATCTATTTCTTTGCCAGTACCAAGCTGATTTGATCACTGTGGCTTTATAGTACTGTTTCAAGTCAGGAATTGAGATGCCTCCTGCCTTGCCTTTGTTGCCCAGAATTCCTTTGCTATTCTAGGTTTCTTCTGTTTCCAAATGAATTTCAGTAATGTTTTCTCTAGATCTGTGAGGTATATCAATGGTATTTTGATTGGGATTGCATTAAATCTGTGTAACAGTTTTGGGAGTATGGCCATTTTCACAATGTTTGTTCTTCCTAACCAAGATCAAGGAATGTCCTTCCATTTTCTAATATCCTCTTCAATCTCCTTTTTCAGCATAATATAATTTTCAGCAGATAGGTCTTTTACATTCTTAGTTAGGTTGATTCCTAAGTATTTCATTTTTTTAGATGTTATTGTAAAGGGCTATATTTCCATAATTTCTCTCTCAGTGAGTTTTTTGTTTGTGTACAGGAATGCTATTGATTTTTGAGCATTGACTTTGTATCCAGCTATACTGCTGAACTTGTTTATTACCTCTAGTAGTCTTTTAATGGAATTTTTGGGTCTTCTATATAGAGTATCATGTCATCTGCAAATAGTGATAATATAACTTCTTCCTTTCCTATCTTTACTCCTTTTATTTCTCTCTCTTGTCTGATTGCCCTGACTTGTGTTTCCAGAACTATATTGAAAAGGAGTGGTGAGAGTGGACATCCTTGCCTTGTTCCTGATTTTAAAGTGAAAGCTTTCAGTTTTCATCCATTTAGTATAATGTTGGCTGTTGGTTTGTCATAGATGGCCTTTATAAAGTTGAGGTAGATGCCGTGTATTCCCAGTTTCTGAAGGGTTCTTATCATGAACATGTGTTGGACTTTGTCGAAAGGTTTTTCTGCATCTATTGGGATGACCATGTGGTTTTTGTTTTTGGCTCTGTTGATGTGGTGTATTACATTTATTGATTTGCATATGTTAAACCATCCCTGCATTCCTGGAATGAACCCCACTTGGTCATGATGTGTAATCTTCTTGATGATTTGCTGCATTCTATTTGCCAGTATTTTGTTGAGAATCTTTGCATCAATGTTCATTAGTGAGATTGGCCTATAGTTCTCTTTTTTGGTTGGATCTTTCTCTGATTTTGGTATCAAAATAATACTTGCCTTCCGGAATGATTTAGGGAGGATTGCTTTTTTTCTCAATTTCATTGAAGACTTTAAGGAGTACTGCCATCAAATCTTCTCTAAATTTCTTGTAGAATTCAGCTGTGAATCCATCAGGACCTGGACTTTTCTTTGTTGGTAAGTTTTTAATTACATTTTCAATTTCACTAGCTGATATTGGGTTGTTCAAAATTGATATATCTTCTTGGTTGAGCTTTGATATCTTATTATCTTCACAATAGTCCATTCCATCTAGGTTAGCAAAATCAAACCAAAAACAGAACACTATAAAACCAATCAAAACAGAATATTGAATAAAACAAAACAATTGGAACAAGCTAAAACAGTGAGAACAATATGGATTTCAAAGAGAAGATAGAAGGTAGTCTCCCATATTTGCTATATTGCATCCTATCATCCTCCCAAGAGATGCTCAGACCTCTGTCCCCAGGTAAGCATAATCAACCAAACAATATAAGCATTTAGTTGCTTTATGTACCTTAGTTACTCTCAACTGTCATCCAAACCAATGGGTCAGTCATTTGTGGAGTGAGTTGATTCTCAGCCTGCAGGCTGGTAGGCTCAAGGGATGCGCTGACTTTTCTCTTCCTAGAAGCCGCACATCTTGCCAGAAAGGCTGGCTGATTGGTTTCTTGTTGGATCCTCCCAGTCCCAGCATGGTCGATTCTTAGGAGGTGCTGACTTTTCTCTTCCAGGAGTAGCAATTTTTAAACAATGTAAACTTCAAACTACAACTGATAGGAAGAGACAAAGGAGATCACCATATACTAGTTAAGGGAGTAATCTAACAAAAAGAGATAACATTTGTAAACATGTATTTTCATCAAATACCAGAGCACCGAACTTCATAAAAAATTACTGCTGAACATAAAAGTTCAAATAAATACTAACACAATCATAATAGGTGACCCCAATACTCCACTTTCACAAGCAGATAGGTCAACTGAACAAAAAGTCAACAAAAATATATGAGCTAAGCCACACCCTTGATTTAGTAGACATCTGCAGAGCATGCTACTCTATGAGAACAGAGTACACATTCTTCTCTGCATCACACAGAACTTTCTCTAAAACAGATCACATACTGTTCCACAAGCCTGCTTAAATAAATATACAAGAATCTAAACCATCCCATGTTTACTATCAGAGTACTGTGCAATGATACCAAAAATCAATCACCAAAGACATTACAGAAAATTTAAGAAATACTCAGAAAACTAATAAGACACTCCTGACAACTCAAAAGTTCACTGAAGAAATCAAAAAAGAAATCAGGTGATTCCTAAAAGCAAACAACAATACCACTGCAATACATCAGCACAATAAAAGCAGTGCTAAGAGGGAAGTTTATTACAATCATGTTCACATTAGAAAATCAAAGCATATTCAAATAACCTAATAAGAAACCTCGTAAAACTCAAAAAAAAAATAGTAACAAGCAAAGCCCAAACAAAAATACAGAAATTAGGGGAAAAAAAGCATAAAGAATGGAGTGAAAATTAATGAAATTGAGACTAACCAATAAAGTCAACAAATCAAAGAGCTGGTTCTTTGAAAGAGTAAACAAAATTTACAGATCCTTAGCCAAATTTACCAAAAGTACACAAGAAAAAATTCACATCAATGTGACTGAAAATGAAAAAGGTGAAATCATAATGATACCATCAAAATCCAGAAGAGACTACAAGAAATATTGTATTTCAACAAATTGAAAAATCTTGAAGAAATGGATATATTCCTAGATGCAGAACAAATTACCAAAACTAAACCAAAATGAAATAAATGTTTGAGCAATTAAATAACAGGCAATAAAATTGAAGCAGTAATAAAAGAAAACTTGCAACTGAAAAAAAAAAAGCCCAGGACTTGATGGACTCACTGATGAATTCTGCAGTATATTTTAAAGTGTTATATCACAAATATTCCTCAAAGTCTTCAGTAAAATTGAAAGGCAAAGAGTGCTTCCAAACTCATCTCTGGAAACCACTGTCACTTTGATCCCAAAATCAAAAGACTCAACTATAAAAAACTACAGGCCAATCTCCTTAACAAGCATAGAAGCAAAAATCTGTAATAAGATATTAACAAAATGCAAAACATTATCAAAAGGACCTCACATCATGATGAAGTACAAGTCATCGCAGGGTTGCTAGGGTGGTTCAACATACACAAATCAGTAAATGTAACAGACACAGCAGCAAGGATGAAACCACATGATCATATCAAGAGATGCAGAAAAAGATTTTGACAAAACCCAACACTGCTTCATGATAAAAAGCTCTGAAGAAAAGAGGTGTAGAAGGACCTTACTTGAATCAGATGGAAAGACATTATGGAAAACAAACAGTCAACATCAAATCTAATGAGGAAAGATTGAAAACATTCCCTCTAAAATCAGGAATGAGACAAGATTGTCCACTATCACCTTTTCTGTTCAATGTAGTACTCAAAACATTAGCAAAAGCAATCAGACAGGAGGAAAAAAAATAAAGGGACACATTTAGGGAAGGAAGAAATCAAATTAACATTTCTTGCAGATGACATGACATTATAGAAGACTCAAAGAATTCCACCAAAGCCTCTTAGAATTAATAACTAATTTCAGCAATGTAGCTGGATACAAAAATCAGTAGCAGTCACGCATATCAATAATGAACTCCATGAGAAAGAAATTAGGAAAAATATCATTCACAATAGCATCAAGAAAAATTGAATACGTATGAATTAACCTAATCAAGAAAATAAAATACCTCTACAACGAAAAGTACAGTAATCTGAAAAAGGACATTGAAGAGGACACCAGAAAATGGAAAGATATCCCCTAGACAATACAATAAAAATGACTCTTTTATAGATTTAATGCAATCCCAATCAAAATATAACACGATTCCTCACAGAACTAGAGAAAATAATCCTAAAATTCATACAGAACCAGAAGAGATTCAGAATAGCAAAAGCCATCCTTGGACAACAAAAGCAAAGCTGGAGGCATCACATTACCTGACTTCAAGTTACACACAAAAGAGTAGACATACAAACACCACAGGATGGTAACAAGAGCAGACATGTGAGTCAATTCAACAGAACGAAAGATGCAGAAACATTCCCAGACACATTCAGCCATTTGATCTTCAGCAAAGGAACCAAAAAATATACATTGGAGGAAAAATAGCCTATTCAACAGATTGTGCTGGGAAAATTTGGCATCTGTATGCAGAAGATTAAAGGTGGACCCATGTGTCTCACCATGTACTAAACTAAAATCGAATTGGATCAGAGTTCTCAACATTAAATACATACAAAGAACTGCTGGAAGATAAGATAGGTAAAACATTTGAAGCCATATATGTAAATCTGGACTTTCTGAACAGAACTCCAATTGAGTAATAAATAATAGCAAGAATCAACAAATGAGATTATATAAAATTAAAAAGCTTCAGCACAGGAAAAAAATCAGCAAGGAGACAACTTACAGAATTGGAAAAAATTTTGCCTGCTATTCCTCAGATGGTAGACTAATAACAAGGATATATAAAGAACTTTAAAAGATTACACAACCCAAAATAAAAGAACCATTCAAAATGTGGACAAGTGAAATGAATAGACACTTTTCAGAAGAAGTAGCCAATGAACATATAAAAAATATTCAACATCTCTGACCACTAGAGAAATGAAAACTAGTATCTTATAGCACGAAGAATGGCAATCAGTAAAAAATCAAATAACACTAATATCTTATAGCAGGAAGAATGGCAATCAGTAAGAAATCAAATAAGAACAAATGCTGGCATGGTTGTGTGAAAAATGAACCCTTCCACATTGCTGGTGGGAATGTAAACTAGTACAGTCATTATGGAAATCAGTAGTGAGATTTCTTTTTTGAACCAACTATTGCCCTTCTAGGTATTTTCCCAAAAGAACGAAGGACATCATATTACAATGGTACATTGATAATTATGTTTATAGCAACATAATTCATAATAGCTATGTGCTGAAAGTAGCCTGTGTATCCATCAACAGGTGCATGAGTGGGTGAAGAAAATGTGAAATATATACATAATAGAATACTACTTGGCTATAAAGAAGGATAAATTTTAGACTTTTGTAGGAAAATGTATACATAAAAAATATAACATTAAGTGAAATGAATCTGACACGCAAGTATTGTGTGTTGTCTCTCATTTAAGTAAGGAAAAGTGTAATTAAAGAGAAAAATAAAGGATTAATAGAAGGAAACAAGTAGATAGATCTTTTGCAAATGGGAAGGGGTCCAAGAGACTGACAATAAGGGGAGAAGAGAAGAGAGGAGAAG